>PVIY010037734.1:0-24433 GCA_004026745.1 Myrmecophaga tridactyla | reverse complement strand
ATGTCTGTTCGTACATTCTGAATTAATTGTTTCAGCTCCTGTATGTCATTTGAATTGTTGGTTTGTTCCTTTGACTGGGCCATATCTTCAATTTTCCTAGTGTGATTTGTTATTTTTTGCTGGCATCTAGGCATTTAATTACCTTAATTAGTTTATTCTGGAGATTGCTTTCACTTCTTTTATCTAGGGTTTTCTTGCTATATGAATTTGTTGTCTATCTGTTCTTTGACATTCTGTTCAGCTTTATCTGGACCTTTAGCTTAAGTTTTGTTTAACAGAGGAGAATTTTTCAGTTCTTGTTTTCTTGTTTCTTGCCCTGCTTGTGTGGTGCCTTCCCCCCCATACACTTAGGAGGGTCTACTTAGATATTATAGACCCCAGCCAGAGTTTCCCAGACCAAACTGGCCTCCTATCAGGAGGAAAGAGTCACCTGCGTCAGCTTTCCCTGAGGGTGAGACCCAGCAGGTTGAAAGACTTTCCTGTGAAGTCTCTGGACTCTGTTTTTCTTATCCTGCCCTGTGTGTGGCGCTTCTCTGACTGCAGGTCCCACCAGCACAAGATGATGCGGTACCTTTAACTTCGGCAGACTCTCCCTGCTGGGGGCGTGGTGGAGACAGAGGAGAGGTTGTAGGCTGGTTTTAATGGCTTTAAATTACCAAGCCCTGATGTCTGAATTCCTTGAGGGAGGGATTCCACCTGAGTTGGGCTTCACCCCTCCCCTGTGGAAGGCACAGGCTCCAGACAAGCCCCCAAAAGAGTTCAGTTCTGCCTATGCCTGGGGCAGTTGCAGCCTGAAAAGTCCTGCTGCTGTATCCAAAGGCAGTCAAGCCTTTGTAGATACTCAGCCACAAAAACCTCTGTTTCCTTCTTTTTTTTTCCCCCTTTTTCTGTCAGTCCTGCCCCCTTGGCGCCGGGGCAAAAATGAGCAACCTCTGCTTTGATCAGGTTCACCTAAGCTGGGGGCCTAATTTTAGTAGTCAGAATTTGTTAATTAGTTCCACAATTGGTGTTTGATTGTGCCCAGTCCCTGCTGCTGGTAAAGTCCTTTCCTTTCCCCTCTGGGAAGCGGCCTGTGGGGGAGGGGCGCTGGCCGCCACAGCTTTGGGAACTCACGGTTCTGGGGGGTGCTCGCAGCTGGTCCAGCTTGTCCAGACTGGGGTACGCTGTGTGTCTGGTCACTGACGTGGCCCCAGGAGCTGTTCTGTACTGTTTCTGGTTATTTAGTAGTTGTTCTGGAGGACGAACTAAAATGCACACATTGTTAAGCCGCCATCTTGACCCAGAAGTCTCTGAAAATTTTGAACATTTTAGAACCTTAGCTTCCTTATCTGTAAAATGTAGAATACATTTACTTTCTATGATTAATATGAAAATGAAAGTAAATATAATAAGTAAAAAAAAATGTTAACTCAGTGCTATTAATTATGTTCACAATATTGTGCTACTATCATTGCCATCCATTACCAAAACTTTTCCACCACTCCAAAGAGAAATTCTGTGCGATCTAAGTAAGCATTAACTTCCCCTTTCCTACTCCTACCCCAATTCCTGTTAACCTATATTCTAGTTTCAGACTCTATGAATTTGCTTATTCTAATTATTTTATATCAGTGAGATAATGTCCTTTTGGGTCTGGCTTTTTTCACTCAAAATGATGTTTTCGGGATTCATCCATGTTGTTGCGTGTGTCAGAGTAATTCATCTTCATGGTTGAATAATATTCCATTGTATGTCCACACATAACATATTTTTTTCATCCATTTGTCAGTTGATGGACTCTTGGATTGCTTCCATATTTTTGCAGTTGTGAATAATTTTCCATGCCTCTATTTTAGCAGTAAGGAAGAACTTTCCCAGAAGCTGCCAGCAAACTTCTTAATACGTGTAGAATTGAGTCAAACCTGTAATTAAACCAAACATTGGCAAAGGGAATGGATTCATCTTTAGACCACCCAGGAGATGAGGGTGGAGTCAGTTTACCCTAAGATACAAAGCAATATTGAGAGAGATATAAAAATAGCTACTTCACCTCCAAGTATCACAAATCCAGGAAGAAGAATGAAAAGGATGGAGTAACTGGTAATGTCTTGCCTGAAGACAGCAAAAATCTTCTCATCAATTCTTAGCAGAGTTCTACTTAAATCTCATTGACCAGAACTGTGTTACATGCCCGCTATAACTACAGAGGATTCTGGAAAGATAGTGGAATGACACCAGTACTAACTTCAGACTACTTATATGATCAAAAGTACTTTGACATGAATATAAAAATGTATATTATCCAGTTAAATGAAACTTTTAGAATGAGATTAGCTCTACAGTTATATTGTTGCCTCCTGCCAAACACTAAAAATAAATTTTAGAAAAAAGAACAAGGACCACACAGGTCTGGTTCCTTGTAAATACCCCCAGGTAAGAAAGAAAGGGGTTTTCTTTTTAAGCTAGATATTTAATCATATTACAGTCATATTTTAATTACTCCAGGGAAAGGTTTTAATATGAAGCAACCAAAAAGTGAATTGCTTAGATAATGTATTTGTATCGCTACCTTGGGATTTTCTCCTGTTAGATATTCCAGCTTCTCACACTTTTTCCTCTTTCACTCCTTCTTTGCAAATTATTAGCCTTAGATGCAATTTGGGAGAAGCTGAAAAGAAGGGAGAGAGGATGATAGATCTGAGTGTCAGGAATTTAGTTAGTTTGCTAACATTTTCAGTTCATGATATAAAGTGGATATTATTACCCTCATTTTACAAATGAATTATGGCTTAAAGATGCTTTGAGAAGTAACTTGCCCAAAGTCATCCAAATATTATGTGGTGGAACTGTTATTTGCAATAACCTGTTATATTCTTTACCTTCTACCATGTCTAGCAGTTATGATCAAGTGTTATAGGTGCAAGTACATATATATATAGACCTACACACTCATTTTTGTCCTGTTATTTGGCCCATTTAAGTGCAATGTCTGTTATTAAGTGAACTTCAACTAGGTTCCCTTAAATTTGAATAAAGAAAATCCAAGAAAGTTTACAAGAAAAGCTAGCTTTGGCAATTTTATTTGCAAAGAAGCTAACACTCATTTGGGCTTAGCATTTTTTTCTCAAGGCAAAACCAGCTATATCCCATTTTTCAAAAGCCTTATCACATAAGTATATTAATTTTAACAGGGCACATTGGTATGTATTGCTATTATTATACAAAAATGTTTTGAATCACTATTTTAAAAGGAAACAATCTAATTTTCTTTTCCCTACCCTTCTTTTTAATTTGCTCCGTGCTGCAAACAAATGAGCTAATACTGAATATTTAAAGGAATTGGAAAGAACAGGAAACCTAGAATCAAAAATTTTCAACCTTTCAATTAAAAGAATGACACTACGTGACCAAAAATAGGCAAACATTATCATCAATATTAACTAGCTAAGGACTTACAAGTAATGTTTGTAAATTATGTTGTGTAGAAAGGGTGCTTATATTTATTTTCCAAGGCCTGCCCCTTTGGGCAGAATAGGAATACTTGGGGACCATTGCTGGGATTCAGATTCCTTATTTATTATATATGTACATTTGAATTTAGTAAAATTGCAAGTGTTATGAAAATGCCACAGTACAACAATGAAATGGGCTGCGTTGAAAAGTTGTCAATGTTCAGCCATTGAAGGTGTTCAAACCGGAGCTGGGCCACCCCAGTTCGGGATTTTATAGAGGGGAACAAACATGCTGTGGGGTTATGGAAGGCCGACACTGCCCTGAGCAGTCTTTCAATTCTAGGAATCTGTGATTCACATACCTCCGGACATAGATCTATTCCAGTTTTTATTTTCTTATTCCACTTTCAACATCAGTTAATTGGCCCTAATGACGTGACCCCCTCCACTATCAACCCTCTAGGTAATGAACATGCAAAGTATGTCCTGCAGGCCAAATCTGGCCCACCACTAGTGTTTGTGCAGCCTGCGCCCTAATAATGGTTTCTACATTTTCAAATGGTCAAGGGGAAAAAATCAAAGGAAGAATAATTTTTAATGCACACAGTTTTGATAGTTAATCAAATGGTATTTAAGACCATTCAATATTTAGAGTTCAAGTAACTTTAATATCTATATTTATAGATTTTTTTTTTCCTTGCTTTAATTTTTTTTGCATGGGCACCAGGAAACAAATCCAGGTTTCCGGCATGGCAGGCGAGAACTCTGCCACTGTGCCACCATTGCCCGCTCCCTTGCTTTAATTTTAAATTGGTTTATGAAACATATTGCACAAAAAGGCTTCACGATGATTACTTAGGTATTTTTTTTTTTACTATGGCTACGGATAAGCTAACTAAGATATCCATTTTAGTGGTTAAGATTTCCATATGTTAATTGTAAAGATATTTGCATCATCATATTTTCCTGAAATAAGGAAAATATTTAGCAACATAGAAAAGAAAAAGAATAGTATTTAGTGACTTGAAAATTATATGAATTTCAACTTTCAGTGTCCATAAATAAAGTTATACTGGAACACAGCCAGGCTCATTTGTTTATGTATTATCTACCGCTGCTTTCAAGAAATGTTACAACAGTGGAGTTGAGTAGTTGCAACAAAGACTATTCCGCCTGCAAAGCTGAAAGTATTTATTATCTGGCCTTTTACAAAGAAGTTTAGATTATAAACTTCTGAGGGCAAGGTCTGTGGTCTGTGCTTACCTTTGCAACCCCAATGTGTGCCACATGGTGGGGCTTCAATGTCATGGTTGTTGAATGAATATATGAATGAAGGAGAATCATATTCAGAATTTATAAAAAGTCATTAAATCTGCCTATAAATAAATTCTTCTTCCAAAAACAAACAGAGATGTCCATCCTTCTTCCCAAGGAAGACACATTTCACATGCAAATGAGAGATCCATCAAGGCCACCTTGATGCAGTTGACACCTGTATGGCATAAAGGCCAGTTTCTTTTCTGATTCCTCTGGGCCATACTTTACTAGCCATTAGCTATTTTGGAAATCATCCTTGGACCCAACTATAGGTTATTACCTCAAGAACTCATGACATATTCAGACTGCTGAATTCCCAAAATGCCTGGGGAAACTTTGCCCTTTCTTTTCTTAATCGGTTGATAAATTTAATGCTCCTTGGAGGAATAATTGTGGGGAATTAGTCTCTCCTTTGAACACAGAGAGAAAGCCAGCTCAGCAATTCAGTGACATTTGCTGCAGGTTAGATTAATGCCAACACCTTGCTCTTCCCTGCACACAAAGAGAACATTAATGTACTAAGTCACATTTAACAAAAACCTCCCAAACGTTTCATCAGCAACATTTTTGGAATCCCATTTTAGAATGTTGAAATTTGCTAAAGATTCTTAGGCTGAATCTCAGACTATTCCCTCCTACTTTTTTTTCCTTTAACTATTAGCCGCACAATACTAATTATCCAGCTGGCATTTTTTGCAGGAGAATATTTCCAAGTTGCCTCCCCAAATTGAAGCTATCAGGAGAAGAGCTGAAGACTTGCATTTCCTCCTACAGTTTGGTGCTCTAATTAAAACAATAAATATGGTTCCCTCCAAGGGAAAAATAGGCAGGGAGGAACAATCTCTTCTGATCCATTAGTCCCACAATGCGGTTTGTAGAATTTAAATTCCAATTCACATAGGATAGTGGAGGAAACTGTAAAAACACAGACAAAGTAGGAAAAAAGAGGCAGCTGGCGAGGAAGTAGACAAGCCCCAGTAGGAAGGCCCGATCGAGTAGGAGGTAGATGAGAAGCCCTTCAAGGGTCTTATGAGTTTTCTCATTTCTTATTAGTTGGAACTAGCCGATGGTATTTAGAATTACAAGAAATATCAATATCATTTGTTACAAAATAGCTTGTAGAATGAGTCACAAGATTTTGTTTCTTTGTTTATTTTTATTTAGAAGGCAAATAATTAATTAGACTTTTTGTAAAGTTATTACGTGATCATTATAATGTTAGCCATGGAGAGCAGAACAAAGAAGAAAGCTTTCTTATGGCACCTTAAATCTTCCACCAAGAAATAACCATCATTAACACTGGGAAAATATCATTTGAGCTAACATTTTTAAATATGCAAAGATAGAATAAAAGATTTGAAACCTTATGAAAATAGGATCAAGCTGAGATTCTTATGCATAAAAGCCTTCACTTTAATTTCACTTGATGTTACTAGAAAGGGGAAAAGTACAAAGTTGACCTTATTTCTCATTTGCCCAAAATATTCCTTTAAGGCTGATGAGAGATATTATGAAAACTATTTAGAGTTTTGATTTGATTTTGTTTTTTAGAGGTTTGATATGTTTTGATTTTGGACTGTATCAACTGATTATCAAATGAAATCCCATAGTTCCTCCTATCTCTTCTAACTGTATCTTTTGATTATTTAAATAATTTCATTATCTTTTTTTTATTATTATTTTTTAACATGGGCAGGCACCGGGAATCGAACCCGGGTCCTCTGGCATGGCAGGCAAGCATTCTTGCCTGCTGAGCCACCGTGGCCCGCCCTTCATTATCTTTTTATCATATTTTATCACATGAATAATCTGTTTTGTAAATATAATTTACATAATTGGCACAAATTAGTTTTAGATTTAAAAAGATTCAGTACATACCCTTATGTACTTGTTTTATTGTGGCTGCTTCATTCCTGATTTTTTTGTTTGTTTGGTTTTTTTTGGCTTCATACCTTTAATCAATTGACTTTGTTATCAGATATATATGTGAATGTGTAAGAATAAGAGAGAGAGATAAAAAAGGCTGGTGGGTGCTGAAATGTTCACATTTGAGTATATCTAATTGTTGTCTTTATACCTGAAATACATCTTCGCTTCATTCATTTTCTTGGTCGCATGCTCAGAACTTTGAGAAAAATTGCTATTGAATACTTCCATGGAAAAGAGTAATGTCAATCTGATTTCCTCTTCTTGGCTCCCATGTAGATATTTAAGTTTGTGACACTTGACTCTAGTTCAACTCCTTTCTTAAACAGAGAAAAACAACAGCAACAATAGCAACATTGAAACCAAATAACTTTTAATATAAATTCCCCAATGGCAGTGATTACGAAAATGCTTCACCTTTGCCATCCTGATAAAAAAAAATTAGATGACATTATTGGTTTAACTTGTATGTCTTTGATTCTATAATTTAAAACATTTCCACAATATAATCTCAAATCCTAGAAGGCTTTACCAGTAAATTTTCCCCTAATATTTATGGAATAAGAAACAGCTATTTATCAGGGTGTAACATTAATCTGATTAGATCATTCTGATCCTTGCAGGGTGGTTTGGATTTTGCTAATAGTAAAATATATAGAGAATGGTAGGATACCAAAATTGGAAGGTAATGCAGTATATTCTAATTCAGTGGTTTTAAACAATGTTTAAACAGCCAATTTTTTTTAAATTTAAAAATTTACTCTATTAAAGCTTACTAGATAAAATTTAGATCTGCTCTAAATAAAATGAAATAGGGAAAGGGGAGAATAGAAATTAGGCTTGTTTTTCCTCTTTCTGAAACCAGGTGGCTCAGAAAACCACAAAATCTTATGGTTCTATGGATCAGAACTTGAAAATCAAAAAAGGCAGCATTATAAGTTTATACACTAAGTCTGTCCTTTGCTTTGAATACAGAACAAGGGTAGATAAGTCATTGAATGATTGATAAACATTCAGAGCATGATCAAAGTCTGACCACATTGGAAGTATGCAAGAAGTTGAAAACAGCTAACTGGAGAAGTCCCACACTTTAAAAAGTAAACCAATAAGCCCTTGATTTTGGGGCTTGCTCTTGTGAAGCCAATTTCTATAGCAGAGAAGCTAAGTCTACCTATAGTTATGCCTAAGAGTTACTTCCAGAGGATCTCTTTTGTTGCTCATATGTGGCCTCTCTCTAAGACCCACTCTGTAAGTAAATCATTACCCACCCCCTACATGTGGGACATGACATGTAGCGGTGAAAGTCTCCCTGGCAACATGGATCATGACTCCCAGGGATTGGCACCATGGGATTGGTAATGCCTTTCTGACCGAAAGGGGGGAAAGAATTGTAACAAAATACGGTATCAGTGGCTAAGAGAGATCAAACAGAATGGAGAGGCTATTCTGGAGGCTACTCTTACCCTAGCTTCAGCTAGATATTGCTTATTACCAGGATTTGCCAAACTCTAACCAAAACCATTCCTGTTAACCCTAACGAACACCTAGGGCTTTATCTGAGATTCTACACAAGTTTCACACAGTAAGATAACTTTCTAGAAACCTTAAACCTCCAGATGGGTTCTTGAGCCAGATAAGTCCTGAAATGCAGAGGGGCCAGCCTCTCCAGAACATCAACTAGTTCCATTCCCCTATCCTGACAGCCCTTTCCAAAGTGAAAAAGGTAGAATGGACAGAGCCCAAATACCCCTGAAAATTGGGAGAATGATCAAAGGAGAAGGAGGAATTATAGCAGAGAAGATATGATTCAATAAATGAGTATGAGTAACAAATCATTATACTGATATCTCTTTTAGTCTCCAATGTCTTGGAGCAGTTAGATGGAAACACCTAAAATTGTGGAACTATAACTTGTTCCAAACTTTGAAATCTGTTCTATAACTTCTTGTTACAATGTTCTTTGAAATTTATTGTTTTCGTGTATACATTTCACAGCTAAAAAAATTTTTTTTTGAAAAAGTAAGCCAGTACACTTCTAAATAACCCAAATTAGGAAATCCAAAAGAAAAAATAACAAAAGATATTAGAAAGCATTTTTAATTAAATAATAATGTAAATATAACCACTGAACTTTGGGAAATACAGCTAAAGCTATACAGAGAAATGTACTCCAAAAGTGCATCTATTAGAAAATATGAAAGGCTGAATATTAGTTATCTAAGTATTCAACCAAAGAAGCTAAAGAAAAAAATTAACCCTAAAGAAAATGAAATAAAGGATATTACAAAGATAAGCAAAGAAATAATTACATCAAAACAAACTTATCAATAGATAAGTTTTTTAAAGTGACTCTGAAGAGATCATTAAAATTGATAGAGGGAGAGCCACGGTGGCTCAGCAGGCAAGAATGCTCGCCTGCCATGCCAGAGGACCAGGGTTTGATTCCCGGTGCCTGCCCATGTAAAAAAAAATTAAAAAAAAAAAAATTGATAGACTTCTAGCAAAGCTGATCAAGAGAAGAAAGATAGGGAAAACCTTCCCAATATCACAAATCAAATTGAGAGGATCACTACAGATCTTATGATATTAATAGATAATAAAAGGATATTAATAAGAACTCCATGTGAGTAAATTTGAAAGTCCCAGTAAAATTAACACATTTCTAGAAACCTTTTAATTACCAAAACTGAAACGAGAAGAAATTAAAGACATGAGTAAGTATATATTTGTAATATATATTTACATATTTTATATATATATGCATGTATCATGTAAATAAAGATACATTAAATAAATTGAGTCTATAATTGAAAGCATTCCACAATATAGGCTCAAGGTCTAAAAGGCTTTACCAGTCAATTCTCTCTAACATTTAAGAAAGAAGTCATGAAAATGTTTCACACCCTCTTTACAGACATTATAAAAACTCTTGGGGTGATATGGTGGTGGAAAAATTCTCATTTTAATTTATGAGACCAGAATAACTTTGATATTAAAATCTGACAAGAGCATAACAAGAAAAGGAATTTAAAGGCCAACATCTCTAATGAGCATAGGTGCAAAAATTTAACTTTAAATTAGCAATTAGAATTCAGCAATATATAAAAGGATGATATAGCATAACCAAGTGGAGTTTATTCCAAAAATTTAAGTGTATCAGTTACATATTGACACAATAATGCTGTGTAGTAAACCACCCTAAAATTCAATGGTTCAAATCAATAACTGTGCTGGTTTGAACAGAAGTATGCCCCCTAAGAAAAGCCATGTTTTGATATAAAACCCATTCCTTAAAGGTAGAATAATCCTTATTCAATACTGTATATTTGAAACCGTAATGAGATCATCTCCCTGGTTGATATGATTTAGTTAAGAATGGTTGTTAAACTGGATTAGGTGACGACATGTCTCCACCCATTTGAGTGGGTCTTGATTAGTTTCTGAAGTCCTATAAAAGAGGAAACATTTTGGAGAATGAGAGATTCAGAGAGAGTGACACTACGAAGCAGAGAGTCCACCAGCCAGCGACCTTTGGAGATAAAGAAGGAAGACGCCTCCCCGGGAGCTTCACAAAACAAGAAGCCGGGAGAAGACGCCAGCAGATGACGCTGTATTCGCCATGTGCCCTTCCCCAGCTGAGAGAGATGCCCTGACTGTGTTCGCCATGTGCCTTCTCACTTGAGAGAGAAACCCTGAACTTCATCGGCCTTCTTGAACCAAGGTATCTTTCCCTGGATGCCTTTGATTGGACATTTCTACAGACTTGTTTTAATTGGGACATTTTCTCGGCCTTAGAACTGTAAACTAGCAACCCATTAAATTCCCCTTGTTAAAAGTCATTTCGTTTCTGGTATATTGCATTCCGGCAGCTAGCAAACTAGAACAATAACCATCGTGGGCTTTTCAGCTCTTCTAGTCTTCACTGCCTCCCTCAAATGTCTCTAAAAGACTGCTGGTGGGAGCATAAATTGGTAGAAAAAAAAAAAGATTCTGAAAAACTCTTTGGAAGTTATCTACTAATGCTGAACATATGTATAATCTATGACCCCAGCAATTCCAAAACCAAATATATATATCAAGTGAACATATATTCTATAAAAAATGTACCAGATAGGTCATAGTAGTACTATATATAATAGCTAAAACATGGAAATGATTGAATTACCCATCAAGGGTAGAATAAATAAGTTTGCATATTCATACAAAAGAACCCCATTCGACAATAATAATAAAATAATTTGCCATATGTAATGATACCTAATGTTGAGCTAAAAAAAAAAAGCCACCCCCAAAATAAAAGCATTATTCTGCTTATATAAAATTAAAAACATGAAAAACAAATCCATGGATTTACGAATCAAGTTAGTGGGTTACCCTTTGGGAGACTCTGAGTGGAAAGAGATACAAGGGAAACTTCTGGGTCTCTTGTAATATTCAGGTCCTTCATCTGGAATCCGGTTACCTGCATGTGTTCACTTAGTAAAAATTGAGTTGTGCACTTATGGGTGCTTTTCTGCATATATGCTATGCTTTTAGTGCTTTTGTCTTGTTTGAATTTTTTATTGTGAAAAATAACATATATACAACAAAGGAACAAATTTCAAAGCACACCACAATTGTTAAGAACAGATTTCAGAGTTTGTTTGATATGGGTTAAAATTCCACAATTTTTAAGTTTGTCCTTCTGGCTGCTCCAAGACACTGGAGACTAAAAAAAAATCAATATAATAATTCAGCAGTCATACTCATTTGTTAAATCCTATCTTCTCTGTTATAAGTCCACCATCTCCTTTGGTCTTTCTTCCAATCTTTAGGGTGTTGGGGCTATTCCCATTCTAACTTTTTCATGTTGGAAAGGGCTATTGAGGGGCATGGAACTAGTTGATGCTCTGGAGAGGCTTGGTCCTTCTGGTTTCAGGACTTTAGCTGGCTTAGGAACTCATCTGGAGGTTGTAGGTTTCTGGAATGTAATCATAGTGCCTGGAACCTTTGTAGAATCTCAGATAAAGCCCTAGGTGTTCTTTAGGGTTGGCAGGAATAGTTTTCATTGGGGGTTGGCAAACCACAATAAATAGCAATATCTAGCTGAAGCTTGTGTAAAAGTAGCCTCCAGAGTAGCCTCTGGACTCTACTTGAACTCTCTCAGCCATTGGTACCTTATTTTGTTACAATTCTTTTCCCTCTTTTGGTCAGGAAAACATTGTCAATCTCACAGTGCTAGGGTCAGTCTCATCCCTGGGATTCATATCCCACGTCACCAGGGAGACTTTCACCCCTGGATGTCATGTCCCACATAGGGGGGAGGGTAATGATTTCACTTGCAGAGTTGGGCTTAGAGAGAGAAAGAGAGGCCACATCTGAGCAACAAAGACGTCCTCTGGAAGTAACTCTTAGGCATAACTATAGACAAGTTAAGTTTCACTGCTTCATAAATAGCATGCATTAGTTTTAAAAAGGTAATTTTTACTCTTCTGATGGCTTCCAATGTCTCTGTGAAGTGGTGACCCCCCCCCAAAAAAGGTAATTTTTATATGGTTCAAAATTAAAATATAGAAAAACTAGAATATAGAAATAAAGTGAAAAACTGACGCCATTAGGGTTTGTGATGAAAAATCAGTGAGAGAAGAGAATATATATATATATAGAATGTATATATATATATAGATGTTAATTTTATATATGTTAGAGGACTTTTCCTACAAATCAAAAAGAAAAGGCAGAAAACTACAGTCCCCCAAGAGGGTCAAAGACTTGAACAGGCACTTCATAAAAAATAAAATCCTGTTCCAATAAACATATGAAAAAGATATTCAGCTTCGTTAATCATTAGGAACATGTATTTTAAAACCATCATACCATTCTACTAGGTAATCAATCAGTCGGAAGGCTAAAATGAAAAATACTGTCAATACTAACAGGCAATATTAAAAGGTGATAGAGCAACAGGAATTTTTATGCACTGTTGGTGGGAGTGTAAATTGGTACGAAATTGTGGAATACTGAGTGGTTAGTTAATGTTATAATGCAATAACTTTCTTTTTTTTTTTACATGGGCAGGCACCGGGAATCGAACCCGGGTCCTCTGGCATGGCAGGCAAGCATTCTTGCCGCTGAGCCACCGTGGCCCGCCCGCAATAACTTTTTATATTCATCAGATTGGCAACAATTTTAAAGTCTGACAATGGCGAGTGTCATTGTCACATTGTATGAAACAATGGAAAGTTTCATAAATAGCTAATGAGAGAATAAATTGGTATAACCACTATGAAGAGCAATTTGACGATATCTAAGAAGGTTGAAAATGTGCAGACATGTTGATTCAGCATTTCCACTTCTAGGTAAATAGTCTAGAGAAATACTCACATGGGTAGAAGGAAAAGCATGAAATGATATTAAAAGCACTAGGAATGAATATATTGGAAACCACCTGCCTTAGTTTTGCCAGTCTGGTATAACAAATACCACAAAATGGGGCAGCTTACACAACAAGAATTTACCAGCTCATGGTTTTGAGGCTAGAAGAAGTCCAAAACCAAGGCGTCAGCAAGGCAATACTTTCTCCTCAAAGTCCACAACACACTGGTGTTGGCTGCCGGGTATCCTTTGGATTACGAGGCTCACATCCCTGCCTCACGTCACATGGGGATGTCTTCTCCTTTCTCTTCCCCGTTGGGTTCCGTTGACTTCTGGCTTCTATCTGCTCCCCATGGCGTTCTCTCACAATGGCTTCCTGTCTCTCTCTTTATAAGATCCCTGGTAACCAGGGTAAGACCTAACCTCATTCAGTTGGGCCACACCTTAACTAAAAATAACATCCTAAAGACATCCTATTTTCAATGGGTCACCCCCACAGAAGTGAAAACTAAGGTTAAGAACTCTAAATTGGGGCATATATTTCATTTTACCACACCACTGAACTCTCCATCAGTAGGAGAACAGATAAATGAACTGTGGCATAGTAAAATCCCTCCCTAACATAATAAATGGGGTCTTACTATTCAACCAGGTCAAATGAGGGACCACGTGATGAGGCTTTGTAGCTCCTGGGTTCCACTGGCTGTAGTTTGGCATTACAAGGTAGAGTTGTTTGATCCAACTGAAATATCATGGAATGATTCTGGGTCCTATGTTTGAAGGGGAATTCTAGGAGAACCATCACAATACCAAGACTTTCCCAGTTAGCTATCCCCTTTTTTGAGAACCATATTCAAGAAGATTAGGATAGAAGACAATTGAAAATGATAGGACCCACCTTAGCCTTATATTCCATAGATAAATTTAGTCCTCCTGAATTGACCACGAAGATTGGGCACAGGATGGAAACCAATCATTAATCACATTATACCTGAATTCACACTTATTTCACATTTTTAGTATATATTAATTTAACAAAATGCCATACAGTGATGAAGATGTGTGAACCAGATCTGCAGATGCCAAGATGGATATATTTCAAAAACATAAGTGAAAAAATAAATAGCAAAATGCTATGTGCAGTTTGATATTATTCAATTCAAATTCTATAACTGGTAGAATAATGCTATATTTTGTTTACTGATATATATGTAATAAAGTTCTAAAGAAATAATGGAAGGATACACACTCGATTGAGGAAGGGAGGGAAATGAGGTCAGGGACTTGCATTAGGGAATTTCGGTTCATACTTCTTTTAAAAAATCAGAAGCATATATGGCAAAATGTTGAAGTTTGTTGCTGCAGATAGTGAATATATCTGGGTTCATTATATCATTTTGTATTGTTTAAATATTTTGAAATTTAACTCATAATCAGAAGAGAAAAGAAAAACCTGATTTGATCCAGCACCCCCCCTCATCTCCTCATGAATGAAACAGAGATCCAAAAAGTATAAAATTTTCCCACAGTGTATATTTTATTTTCTTTCATTCTTTGAAGAGGGAGGTCTCCATTACTTTTTGTGAGTGAAGTAGCTTAAATTTGGTCATATCTGTTGAATTTTTCTCCTGTTGGGAGGAAAAAAAAAAAGCAGGCAGCAGAATACAATGAAACCAAGCTTGTGGTTGTGAATAGCCTACCAATCTGGCTCCAACACGGAAAATTTGCGTGGTTGCTTGTAAATAAGCTCTGTGATCCATTCCTGTTAATCTGAAGATCTGTTTTAGGAACATTCTAAGGGATTTTCAAGTCTCAAAAGTTGTATGTGAAATTTTCTGAATTTCCTGGGGAAAGCATCTATCTATAGCATTGTTTTGATTCTCAGATGCCCATGGCTCAGTAACAACCCAGAACACCATGCTAAATGATCATTTATGACCTTACATGGATCAGATTTTTAAGAAAAAAGAGCAAATAATATCTAAGAGGTCTTTTACCACAGGATGGTCGGAGCTACTTCCCTGTGCCCCAGCCCATTTTCATAAAATAACAATTCTTTTTCACATTAGAGATAGTTTGGATAGTTGAGAAGACATTGATTTCCAAATCTGGTCAATCATTGAAATCATCTGGAGGGCTTTCAAAAATAATTTCTGTGCTCCATCTCTAAGAGATTCTGATTAAAAGGGTGAATATATATTAAAAAGCAACAACCCTCCACTTCTCTAGAGAGGCAGGTTTTAGAAGCACTGAATTGGAGCATGATGCAAACCAGGCCAGTTTATGTTTTTGATCCACTAAAGGTCAATGAATTTCATACAGAGTAAAACCTCTGGCCAATGGTAACAAGTAGTATCCTTAAAAGCTTTTTTGCCATTAAATGAGGGAGTGAAACCAAGGACTAAGTATAAAGTGAAAGTGTGTGGGTCTAAGTCTATTACTTCTAATGGAAAAGCATCTCAGACCTATGGCCCACTAAAGGTATATGACAGAATCATCATCTCATAAAAAGTCTACTCTTACATCTTTGCATAAATGCTAGAATGAAAATTAACATGCAGCCTATAACTGCAGTTTTTAGACCTTGATTTCAGAGGTTCTCTCCAAACTTTTTGAAATTGGGGAAGAATCTAGAAAAATACACAATGTACAATAATGCAAAGGTCCCTAACCCTGTTTAACTAATGAATTAAAAAAAACACCAAACAATATGTAAGCAAAGTATGTAACATATCATATATATATATATATATATACATATATATATATATATATGCACTTTTAAAACAATCATTTTCTATTGGTCATTCATTAGACAGCAAGCAGATCAAAGAGCTCTTATGTGTATGATCTTGTTTAATCTTCCAAAAAGCAATACTTCTAGGAGGTAAGTACTGTTACTATCTCCTATTTCATAGATGAGAAAACAGACCAAGATATTAAGTTATATAACTCAATCAAAATTGCCAGTCAGTGTATGATCCGTATAATTCCAGAGCAGGGCTGTATAAGTCTATGCTTAACTATTCGACAATTTACATTAAATGGATCAATTTCTTGAAAGACCCAAACTACTGGAAGTCACTTAAGAAGAAATGGCTAACCTGAACATCCCTATATCTATCAAAGAAATTGAATTTATAGTTTAAAAAAAAAGTCTTCCAATAAAGACTTATGGTTTCACAGACTAATTCTACCAAAAATTTAAGGGAAGAAGTTTTACCAATTCTGAACAATCTCTTCCAGAAAATAAAGTAGGAGCAAACACCTCCCAACACATTTTATGAGGTCAGCATTACCCTAATAGCTAAACCAGACAAAGATGTCACAAGAAAAGGATACTACAGAACAATATCCTTCATGAAAATGGACACAATATATAACAAAATATTAGCAAAGAAAATAAATAAAATTTTAGAAAATCAAATAACTTCATATGTTATAAGCTTCCTATATTGCTCTTATTTTGAACGGTTAAATATCTTTTTTAAAAATAAAGACATTAAAAGCAGTGTTCTATATTTACCTATTTACTTACCATTTCTGGATTTTCTTTTATGTTCCATTGATTCATATATGTCTTTCTCTCCACAGCTACCACATTATCTTGAATAACATAGCTATACAATGTGTTAGAATTATGTTATTCTTCCATTATGTTTCTCTTTCAGAATTGCTTTAGACGTTCTGGTTCCTTTAACATATTAATTAATTTTAGAATCAGCTTTTTTAATATCTACAAAAAATCCTGTTGAGATTTTGATAGACATTGCAATAAACCTTTTAATTAGCTTGGGAGGAACTGACATCTTTACAAAGTTGAGTTTTCCATCCACAAACATGATCCGTCTCTCCATTTATATCAGTTTTATTTTATTTCTTCATTGGTGTTTTATAGTTTTCAGTGTACAAAACCTGTACATTTTTATTTTTTTAGATCTACATGAAAGTATTTTATTGTTAAAGCTATTGTAAATTGTACTGTTTTAAAATTTTTTTCATATTTTTAATACTAGTACATTGAAATCTGTTTGAATTATCAAGATTTTCTGCATTAATTAATATGATCATATGGTCCTTCTTTAAAATGTTAATCTGGTAGACCACATTGAGTGATACTGAATAACAAACCACCCTTGCATTCCTGGAATCAACAATTTTTGGCTGAGGCATATTACTTTTTATTGCTGGATTCAATTTGCTAATATTTTGTTGAGGGTTTTTACAACTATGTTAATTAAGAATATTGTCCTGTAAATTTCTTTTTTCATTTTTCTTTTTTTTTGGTACTGTCTGTGCTTAACTTTAATGTTAGGGTAATGATAGCCTCATAAAATGAGTTAGGAGGTATTCCTTCCTCTTCTATTTTCTGGAAGAGATTATGTAGATTTAGCACTATTTAACATTTAAATATTTGGTAGAATTTGCCAGTAAAACAATCTAGGCCTGGAGATTTCTTTTTAAATCATTTAATATATATTTTTAAAATTTTATCTACTATATTTTTCTGCTGTAGAATTTCTATAATTGACTCTTTTTATCATTTTAGTTATGCATTCTTTTCTTTTCCTATAAATCCTTAAAGTTCACTAGAATATTGTATAAAATCCTTTTCAGTTTGTTGCAATATTTGGGTCATCTGTAGGTCGGTTTTTACTGAAATTTTTCTGATGATTTCATTTTCTAGCTTCTTAACATGTCTCATAATATTTTATTGTATGCCAGAAATTGTATGTAGAATTATAGTAGGGGTTGAAGCATAATACTGTTTTGCTTTATTTATTCCAGTTTCTTATGTGTAATAGCTAAGTTGAGAAGGTGATTATATTTTACCACGCTATGAGTAGATATGGAATTAATCTCCAGCATTAAGAAAACTGAGCATGCATCTGGTTAGCCAAACTTCCAGATTCACTGCTGTAGGCCCTAATGAGTAATGATGAGTCCCTTCTTATCATTGTTTGATCCTGAGGCCAGGAGGGTGTTGGGATGCAGTAGCACCTTTGGGTTGAATGGTTTAAGGCCCATCCCAGAAGAATGCTTAAGGAATACAAGTTCTTTCTGCTTTTCAGTCTTGTTTTCACTGCCACTTTTGCAGCAACATTGCCGGGCGTGGGGCGGGGGGTGCAAGGTGAGCATTAGGATCATTATTGCAAGTAAATTATTAGTGCATGTTGAGTTTTCCTGAATCGAATCCATCCCCTCTGTTTACATCATTGCTAATTACTGGGGTCTTCTGAACCAAGTAAAGGTGACTATTTCTCTCCCCACTCAGCACTCAGATTCAATAATTATCCCACCTTCCCAGAAGCTGCCACTTCCTGCTCACCTATGAGGTGTCCCTCTCAATCTCTCTATGCCCTCCCTTCTCTTTCTCTGGCTCTCTATCTCTCTCGCCACTCTCTCAATCTCTCTCTCCCTGTAATTTAGTCTTCAAGGCGTTCTTACATTCATTCCTCTGCAACAGTACCATACATAAAGATATGTTTTATATTATCAGCATTTCTTTTTGTTTTACCATAAGTGGAAGGTCTTTTGCACTTTCAACACCCAACTGCAAGCAGAATCTCCAAACTCATTTATTCTTGTGATTAGTCTTATTAGACAGGAAGATGGATGGAGAGGTGAAAGGTTAAAGAAAGAAACAAAGGAATGATGAATAGATGATAATATAAAAAAACAGATCCACATTTGCTTAAAACAGCATGCCCAATTGGATCTCAATTAGCGATCAAAACTGGGAGGGACTCAAAACCACACCAATGAACATATTTAACAGAGAGAACAGGAGATCCAGAAAATAAGAGCTATTTTCAAATGATTCTAAGATTGTCCTTATATGAGACATTAGATTTGTTCTGTTGTTGTAGAGAGCAGAACTAGGGCCAATGAGTAAAAATTTAAGGAGATCTATTTCAGCCTCAATTTATTCACCCAACAAAAGATGCTTCGAGCAACTATGACATGGCAGTCACTGCTCTTGATATTTGAGATATATCACTGAACAAAACAGACTGCATTTTTGCCTTCATGGAACTTACAGTTCAGCTAGAGAAATCCAAGCAAGGAAGAATCAAAGAAGTCAGTGTAAGGAAAAAATTATCAAGAGAGGAAGCTGTGACTCTTAAGATATTGAATACTGATGGTAGATGTTCAGCATATTTTCCAGGAGACTCCAAAATAAGAGCTGAATCACACGACCTCCGAGTTCGCTTCTAACGGTGGGATGCTCTGATTCTTTGACAATTCAATTTATCTACAAGGAATATCATGGGTTTTGCTACTAATATTACCTGGTAATTAGAATGGATTAATTTCTTCCTTGGGTGTCACAATCTGGGATCGCTGCCACCACTTTTACACAGCCATCCTATGTCAATAAATGGTTTCATCTCCTAGTTCTAACGGTGCCATTCAGACTCTTTGCTCAGCCACCCATCACTTATCTTATATCTTAGCCAAAATACCACACCTCCTCATTGCCTGCATCCTCGTTCTAAATTAGATCCCCTCTATGCTTTATTTTTGTACTCTTTACTTTTCCTGCACACATATAAACAGTACGCTTTTACCTCAATCTGATTGCACTCTTTCACTGTGTGATTATTTGCATAGTACTCTGCAAGCTCCTGCGAGTTGGAACTGTTTGTTTTACTCACCACTTTATAGGCAAGACCTAGCTCAGCCCCTGACACATGCTAAATTGTCAATGAATATTTATTTGGTGGTGAATGATGATTCAAATGAGTAGGATATCTAGAAAACAAGAATCGTTCATCTTTAAGTTATCAAGATGGTTGAGCGACTGGTTTCATTGCTAGAAGCCACAGAGAAAGGGGGGGATTTCCCAAGAGCTGGGTGTTTTCATAGATTTCTTTTTATTCTTGAATACCTAGAACTCTGGAACGTCAGAGGCTAGAGGGGCCTTAGAACTTACCTAATGCCTCTATTGACAGAGGAGAAAACTTGAACCTACAGGGAAACAGCCTATGAATATGCATGAATCCATGGGTACACAGGCAGCATTTTCAGAGCTACTTTCTCAGAAATATTTTGGAACACACACACACACACACACTCCCTCTCAAACCATGCTACTTAAGTTTGAAGCTCATCCTGAACTGTTGGTACAAAAGTGGCGGAAGACGGGAGACGGTGTGGGCGAGCCAGGCCCGTCCCAGCCCCCCACGTGCACAGCGCCCCGGAGGATGGGGGCAGGGGGGGCAGAGAGGGAGTGGGGCGGAGCAGAGGTGCTGGAGGACCCTGCAGAGCCTGGCAGAGCCAGGCTGAAATGCTGACAGTCTTCTGGCTGCGCTGGTCACCGCAGTAACTTTCCGAAACCTCCCACGGCGGGGGAGGGGGAGGGGAAACCAAAAATCCCAAATATAATTTAATTTCCAGGGTAAACATTTTCATGTAAAAATGGCCAAGGCGTTCCTCGAGGCGAGGCTGCTTTCTTCGGCATTACCACAGTGCCCCCTTGAGCATTCCGCCGAAACCCTCCGCAGAGGCGGCTCCGACTACGGCCAAGGGCAGAAGAGACCGTCGGGGCACGCGGGAGACAAATGGAGATAGATTATAATCTAGATGCACGGATGGGCGCGGAGAGGCTTGAAGGGCTTCTCCCTCTCAAGTAGGCTGATTGCAAATAACTGAAAGTTAATTGTCAGGCGTGTTCAATGTATCTTGAAAGATCTATGAGCAAAGTGAGCTGTCAAAGGGTCAAAATAAAGGATCCCCACTGGCGTGATCCGGGAGCTAAAAAGGGTCCCCTGCTCCAAAATATCTTCCGAGTATCTTGCTCTAAGACCCGGGTAAGGGGTAAGGATGGCATATTTGCTTAGAATTTATTGAGTGTTGACTGCAGGTCAGGGATTTGCAAAGCCCATTATCTAACAACAAGCCTGTGAGGTAGAAGGTAGTATTATCTGAATTTTACAGAGAACAAAATAGAGGTTCCGGACGCTTAAGCAGTTTTCCCACGGTTACCTGATCAGGTCACCTAGATGGTCATGCAGGGATTTGCGTCCAGTCTGTGGGACTAGCCGCAAAGTTGGGGAAAACCCAGGTAATAGTTCTGTTTCTGTCGGCTCTGTGACTTTGGGGCTGGTTACCTTATTTCTCTAGAACTTCTGTTTTTGCCTCTGAAAATGAAGGATTGCATTAGACCAACTCTAAGGGTTAAAAATTCTACGCTCCTATGAACCTATAGCACTGGCAGCTTAACCAGAATTAGTTCAACGAAGATGAGCGAGTCAGTCATCTCCCTAGGGACTGAAAAGGGGCATAAGGTAGGACGGTTCTGATGGGCCGTGGCATGAGGGTGGAGGTCAGCTTTGCTCAGGGCACCCGAGTTGGAACCCAGAGCCCGGGAAAATGTGGGGGAAGCCTACAGAGAGAAGGCATGTCCAGAGGTGGGTGCTATAATCACACCGATTCCACCTGCCTCCTGATTTGGACACAGAGTGGCCTTACACAGAGAGGGCTCTTAGCTGGTCCACCTGAAATCAAAGACAAAATACACTGCCATGCTGCAATTTGGTCAATCCCATTTATAGAACAGTGTCCATGTTGGTTGGAGTATATATGATACAGTGGAAATGTGGGGTTTACAAACTGGAAATGAACAAAATCGGAAAGCTATTTGTCGCTGCCCCCCAGTCCTGCTCTACCCCAAATCACTTAGTCACCTATGGGGTTATAGAGAAGTCGACAGGCCCAGTAACTGCTCTCAGTGAATTGCTGACCTTGGAAGATTGCTGCTGATAATAATAGCTGCCATTATCAATCCTCCATCTCTTTCACCAACACTAGTTTAATGATTTCCAAGGAGTTTCTGGGTTTCCTGTCTTACCTCTTAGATACTGCAACATTGGAGATCTTCAGTGCTTTGATTTAACCACACACATACACACACACAGACACACACACAACTGAGCCGCTATATATGCTGGGCACTGCGGTCATATTCCAGAAGCCCCCAGGTAAGAGATTTCAACTCTGCGCTTGAGAAATTCTTAGTCTGTGGCATAAGAAAACAAAACAGAAGGCAACTATTACATTGCAAACTGCTAAATGCTCTGAGAGAAGTATTCCAAGGGTACTATGGGGACTTATGACCCAACTCAGCCTGAGGATAAAGAAAGGATGGGAAAACTGTCACCAGGTGGGGAAGGGTGGAAAGGATGTTTTAGGCAGAGCAACTATAATGACCAGAGGTGCTGCAGCATGGAACAGTGTGATTTATTCAGAGAACACAAACGGTTCTCCTGGCAGCAGGAAGGATGGCTGTGGGAGAGTGGTAGAAAACAAGTTTCGACCAATCAGAAGAACTTCGCAGTATTTTATAAGCCATTTGAATTTAACCTAAAGGAACGTGGAAGCACTGAAAGATATCATACAACACGATCATCCTTAAATAAAATCAGAAAATATTGTAAAGGCCCATTGCCCAAGACCTGAAAGAAACAAAACTGAGACTAAAAGAAATAAGATAATATGACAACGGGAATTACAATAATGAGTCATTATAACATCTTTTCAGGCAGTTCATTCTCTGACCTTTATCAATGTAAGGTGGACTGGTACAAGTACTATAATCTGTTTTTTTTTATTTGTTTACAGGGGGATGAGAGCATTTATGAATCAGTTTTTGGGATTTAGGGCCTTCTCTTAGGAACAGTAAATAATTTCATCTTCTTTGTGTCTTCTCTGCTTTAGCAGGATGTAGTCTCACCACAGGCACTTCCCAGGGCCCATCTTATTTATGTGTTCCCAGCTTTGCAGTTAGCTGGTTCTACAATCAAAACAATTCTCAATTTCTATCTATGAAATTTTAGTATCTCTCTTCTGGCTTTCATTTGGAAACAAAAGCCACCAAAGAATATGTTTGAAGAGTCTGTAATCCATAAAAAGGAGAACAACAGAAACTGAAAATAGAACTAGAAAATTTATTTGTTCTTTCCCTTGAGCTCTTGTACAGACAAGGAATTATAATGCAAGCTCACTGACCAGCCATAAATTGTCCAGTTTCTTCATGCCTCCAAGCTGACGCCAACCTGTCACCAGGATCTGGCCTTGATTTTTCCTGTCTGGTTCATCATTTCTTTAAACTAAAGCCTGTCTCTGCAGTGTCTTTCTGATTAGCTTAGGATCTGGCTTTTCTCAGTCAAATTTTGCCTGTTCCCTCACTGAACAATGCAGGGTTTCCTGGGACTTCTAACATCTCAATGAAAATAAGGCAGTGGAAAAACCACGTAGCTTAAACCAAACAGTTCCTGTTTACTCTGAGACTTGGGAGCCACCCCTGCATAGCACATACTTCGACGTACTCAAATATCACTTCATCAGGCACTTCACCAACCAACTTAATGAACATCGCACCCTGCCCCCAACCTCACTGAGTACTTTTATTAAAACTAATTTATTCTATTTATTGCTTATTGTTTTTCCCCCTAAAATGTAAGCTCTACAAGGGCAATGACTTTTGTCTTTTTGTGTTCACTGAAATATCTCAGGAGTATATAAAAGTACCTAATATATATATAGTATGTGTTCATTAGATGTTTTCTATACACTCACACACACACATATATTTATTTATACATCTTTTTATGGACACACATGCTCACACCCATACCTCAATAAAGAAGACTAACTAGATAGATAAATAGAAGTGAATAGATAGGTAGAAGGTTGGCCAGTAGGCAAGTAGAGATGCATTTGTGCTTGTGTCTGTATATAGGAAGACATATACTGAGAGAGAGAGAGAGGAATAAAGGAGTGTGCCAGAATGAAGAATTGACATGTCCAGGCACAATGGTTTCTGAAAAGAGCCAGCAGACCCACTTTAACAAATGCTCATGGAATCCCAGAAGACTGTATAGAATTGGGACTTCCCGGGATGGTGTCTGTTCTCATACGTTAGACCTCACCCAAGGTGTTGCGGTCTCCCCATTTGGGATACTGGCATCCAAATCCGCGGGGCGGGGGAGGCTGTCACATCCCCAGCTCTCGGGCTAAGCTAGTTACAATATCATCTGAAAGTAGAAACCGCGGTGAGACTTCAGTTCAAGTATTCTGGGACCCCTCCCTGCTCATCCCACCTTCTCACCAGGTGACGACCCGAGGCTGTCCTAGACAGAGCTGTGGCCCTCTTCTTCTGGCCCTGACTTCCACCATCTAGAATCTAGTCTCCACTCGGAGTTTCTGGAGCAACAAGTGCTTCTATAATCAGAGCACTTCAGAAGCTTCAGTTTTTGAAAAGAGGCCACTGTTTAAGTGGGTCCCCCAGTTTCTCCACCTGTAAAATAAGAGCTTACCAAATCTCCAGGGCCCCTCCAGAAAGCTCCCATGTTCTATGATTTCAAGTCCCTTCCCCACCTCTATCTTTCCCTCTCCTCCCC
>PVIY010037733.1:0-24433 GCA_004026745.1 Myrmecophaga tridactyla | reverse complement strand
TTTTTTTTTTTTTTTTCCTTTTTCGGTCAGCCCTGCCCCCTTGGTGCTGGGGCAAAAATGAGCGACCTCCGTTCTGATCAAGTTCACCTGAGCTGGGGGCCTATTTTTTAGTAGTCAGAATTTGTTAATTAATTCCACAATTGGCATTTGGTTGGGCTCAGCCCCTGCTGCTGGTAAAATCTCTTTCCTTTCCCCTCTGGGAAGCAGCTTTGGGGGCGGAGCGCCGGCCACTAGGGCATGGGGAGCTCACAGTTCTGGGGGGGCTCGCAGCTGGTCCAGCTGGTCCTGACTGGAGTACACTGTGTGTCTGGTCACTGATGTGGCCCCAGGAGCTGTTCTGTATTGTTTCTAGTTATTTACTAGTTGTTTTGGAGGACGAACTAAAATGCGCACATTGCTAAGCCGCTATCTTGGCCTGGAAGTCTCCTGTTTCTCATATTTTTTGCATTCATGTTTTTCTTTTATTACCATTTGTAGGGTATTTTGGAGAAGGAGCATTTTAAAGGATATTTAATCCATTGTCAAAAGTTGAAATTATGACAATCTTGTTAAATGAAAATATCACCTTCCAATTTTGCTGTTTTCAAATAAGCTATTCAGAGCCACTTTGAAGTATTCTGTGTAATCATTCAGAATATTTTTTATAAAGGAGGATACAATAGGTTTTTATAATCTACTTTCCCTTACATATGATCTCTATATTTTAAAAATCACCAGGGACTTTTAGGGCCCATATCGTTGGAATCCACATAGAGGGGTGTGTGTGTGTACATGTGTGTGTTTTCAGATTGCATTGTTTTACAAGTTAAAACATATAATTCCATCCATAACAAATTCTTTACTTAATTCTTCACTAATTCTTCAGTATGCCTATGACATTTTCCAACTACTTCTAAGCCTAGGCTCATCTAGATACTCCTAAAAGAAGGAGCCCTTGACACAAACACAAGTTTAAGAAAGGCCAGCCCAAGCTGCAATTTCAGGCTACATCCAGACTCTTCTTATACTAACCAGTCATTTTCTTGAACATGTGAGAGAAATCATGAGTTCTTTCTCTCATTGCTATACTCCAGAATTTCAAATATGAGAGTCAGAATACTAAGAAATTATTGGCACATAAAGATCATCTATCTACCTTGCTGTCTACGGCTATGCTGAAATATGAAAATCTAAATTTAATCAATTCTAAGATGCATATTTTTTCACATCTATGAAATTAGGATGCATTTTAGTTGATGTTGCATAAAACATCCAACATCTAATTTTGGTGTTTTGGATAGTATCCAAAGCATCAAAATTATGGGGCATCTTACAATTAATGGCACTTTATATTTGATGAAATATAGTATTGTGATATTTTGAAGTCCTACAGAAAAATGTCCTTGCCTATTAGGTATCATGGATTAGTTACCTATTCCCAGGGTTGTTTTTTTCCTGAATAAAATGTTACTGGAGCACTTCTTGTGGAGATGGTGCAGTAGGGAGTTCCAGGACTCACTCCTCCCACCAAACAACTACTAAGTAGGCAGAGTCTGATTGAAACAACTATTTTGAAACTCTGGAGGCCCGTGTGCAGCATCCAGGGAAGAGTAGGAGGAAGTGGCAAATAAATTATGGTAGAGTACTGTAAATTACTATCTCCATGGCCAATATGGGGTCCAGTCCTGGCTAGCTACTGGTGATAGAAAGGGACTTAAAAATCCTCTTCCCCAAGAACGAGGTTGGGAAAGGCTAATTGCTGATCATAGCTTTAGATTAACAATTGGGATTGCTGGGTCCTAGCTCTGAGGGCATTGTTTCATCCCTCCTCAGACTGGAGTGGGAGTGCTGGAGAGTTAAAGATGCAGCGTTTACTTAGGGCTTCAGGACACAGTTAGTAGATGGGCTGTATTTGTTGGGCAGGTCAGGAAAGCTAAATTTTGGAGAGCCGTTGGAGAAGCTTTTGGTATTCTTGTGGCTGGAGAAGAATGCTTTGGGAAAGTCCTTTCTGGGGTGACTCTCCTTCCACAATTTTCCCTCCATGCAAAAGCAGCATGAGAGAATGACTGGAGTGTAAAAATCTATAGGGAGGACAGTCTGGGACAAAGGCTGTTAGCATCAAATACCCAGGAGAGGAAGTTCTGTCTCCTGGGAAACAAAGGGATGGCCAATCTCCTATAAACAGGTTAACTCCACAGGACCTAACCAGCAAAAGCCCAGGACAAGACAGAGGCCCAGAAAGGCAGGAAAAACCCTGCATAATGCATTCAACTCAGGCAGACCTTCCTGGTAGTAGGGCTGAAGCTCAAGAAAATCTGTCTTTATCACCATCTGGATTAAAAAACAAACAAACAAAAAACAAGAAGAAACTGACATCCCAGGAAGTAAACCCCAGAGGTAACATTTTAAAATATTAAAATTTACAGTGTCCAAAAAAAAAAGTGTAAGACAGAAACAGGAAATGATAGCCCATTCAAAGGAAGAAGATAAAAACTAAGAAAAGAAGAAGGCAAGAATTTGGGCATAGCAAATAAAGCCTTTAAAAAATTAATCTTAAAAATGTTCAAGGAGATGAAGGAAAGTGCTAGAGAAAGAACTAAAGGATATCAGGAAAAGAATGAATGAACAGTAGGAGCATCTAAATAAGAGATATTTTTAAAAGGAACCAAAGAGAACTACTGTAGTTGAAGACTACAATAACTGAAATGAAATATACCCAGGAAGGTTTCAAGAGAAGATGGTAGCTGGCAGAAGAATCAGTGAACTTGAAGACAAGATACTTGAAGTAAGTCAGGCTGAGCAACAGGAAGAAAAAAAATACTAAAAGCAAAAATAGCCTTTAAGAGCTATGGGACACCATCAAGCATACCAATATATGCATTATGGGGTCTCAGAAGAACAGTAAAGAGAGAAAGGAGCAGAAGGAATAGTCAAAGAAATAATAGCGGAGAACTCTCTACCTTACCAAAAAAACATGCATATGCATATCCAAGAAGCTCACAGAACACCGAATATGATAAACATAAAGAAAAATACACCCTGTCATATACTAATTACACTATAAAATCCAAACAACAAGCAGAGAGTTCTGAAAGCCATAAGAGAAAAGCAACGTCTTACCTAAAGGAGTCCTAATTAGAGTGAGTGCTGATTCTCATCAGAAAACAAGGAGGCAAGAAGGCAGTGGGTTGAAATACTTAAAGAGCTGAAAGAAAACAAATGTCATCCAAGAATTTTATATCTGGCAAGACTCCCTTTAAAAATGAGGTGGAAATTAAGACATCTCAGTAAAACAAAAGCTGACAGAGTATATTACCACTAGAACAGCCTGATGTACAATGCTAAAAGGAGTGCTTTAAAGAAGAATGGACACTAGACAAAGCAGCATAAATAAAAAAATACCTGTGGTAAAGGTAACCATTTGGGTAATTATAAATGCCAGTATTATTGTGTTGTATTGTTTAGTATGTAAATCTATGTCTTACTTCCTATAGGTGCTAAAATGTAAATTCATAAAAAATAATGATAAATCTAGGTTTGTAACATACAGTGTACAAAGATAAGTCATAACAAGTACAAAAAAGGGGTGGGGTATAGGAAAACTATATCTGCATGTTGTGGAAGTTAAGGTGGTACCAACTGAAATATGATTGCTATATATTTAGGATGTTAAATTTTAACCCCATGGTAACCACAAATGAAACAGATGAAAAATATATCCAGAGAGAGATATATACTCACTATGGTACAAAACAAAAAAAGAAAGAAATATAAAATACGTAGTCAGAGAAGTGAGGGACAAAAAGTTATAAGGCTTACAAGAGCTAAGTAGCAAAATGGCAGAAGAAATTCCTTTATCGGTAGTGACATTAAATGTAAGTAGATTAAACTGTCTAATCAAAAGGCAGGGATGGTCAGAATGGATTTAAAAAAAAAAAGCATGACCGAATTGTATGCTGTCTGTGAGAGACTCGCCTTAATGTCAATATACAAGTATGTTGAGGGTGAAATTATGGAAAGAAATATACCAAGCAAATAGTAACCAAAAGATAGCTAAGGTGGCTCTACTAATATTGGATAAAATAGACTTAAAGTAAAAAACAGTTACAAGGGACAAAAATGGTCATTATGTACTGCTAAAGGGAACAACTCATCAGGAACATGTGAAAATTATAAATATATGTGCACCTAACAGCAGAGCCCAAAAATATATGAAGAAATACTGACAGATTAGAAGGGAGAAATGGACAGTTCTAACCTAATAGTAGAAGACTTTAACACAGCACTCTCAACAATGGTTAGAACACCTAGTCATAAAAGCAGTAAGGAAGTACAGGTCTTGAATGATGTACTAAACCAATTAGACCCAACAACTGCACCCAACAAAAAGAGAACATGTTTTTCTCAAGTGCACATGAAAGATTCTCAAGGATAGAGAATATGTTGGGTCACAAAACAAGTGTCAATAAATTCAAAGATATTGAAATCATACAAGGTATGTTCTCTGACAACAGTGGAATGAAGCTAGAAATCAATAACAGGGAGAAATGGAAAACCCAAAAATATGCAGAAATAAACAATATCATCTAACCAATGGATTAAAGAGGATATCACAACTGAAATCAGGAAATGTCTTAAAGCAAAAAAAAAAAAAAACAAACAAAAAACACCTGAAATTACAACATAACAAAATTTATAGGAGAAAGTGAAGACCATGCTGGAAAGGAAATTTATAACTAAATGATTATATAAAAAATGAGGAAATGTTTCAAATCAGAGACCTAACCTCAAAACTGGAAGAAATAGAAAAAGAAGAGCAAGCTGAGCAGAAGGAAGAAATAAAAAAGAGTGGTGATAAATGAAATAGAAAAAAAAAAAACAATAGATGCAATAAAACCCAAAGTTAATCCTCTGATAAGATCAACAAAATCGACAAACTTTTAGCTAGGCCAACAAAGAAATGAAAGGATAAAAATAATGAAAATAGGAACATTACTACAACCCCACTGAAATAAAAGGTGTATAAGAAGTTACCATGAACACCTGTATGCCAACTAATAAGATAACCTAGATGAATGGTCAAATTCTTAGAACATAAAAACTACCTACATTGACTCAAGAAATAGATGACCTCAACAAATGAATTACTAGTAAGGAGATTGGATCTGTCATCAAAAACTTCTCAACAACAACAACAACAAAAAAGCCCAGGACAAGATAGTTTCCCAGGGGAATTCTGCCAAACATTCCAAGAAGATTTGACTCCAATTCTGTTCAAATTTTTCCAAAAAATTGAAGTGGAGGGAATACTATCTAAGTCCTAAGAGGCCAATATCATCCTCATACCAAAACTGGGTAAAGATACTACAAGAAAATAATACTACAGTCTAATATCTCTTATGAATATAGATGCAAAAATCCTCAACAAAATACTAACAAACTGAACTCAACAACATATTAAAAGAACTATGTACCATTTTCAAGGGGAATTTATACCTGATATGATAGGTTGGCCCAACATAAAATCAATTAATGTAATACAGCACATTAAGAGAATGAAGGAAAAAACACAATCTCAATTGATACACAAAAGGTATTTGATAAAATATAGTATCAATTCTTGATAAAAACAGACACTAGGAATAGAAGGAAATTTCCTCAAAATTATAATGGGCATATATGAAAACCCACAGCTAACCTCCTAGTTAATTGTGAAAGACCAAAGCTTTCCCTCTGAAATGAGGAACAAGAAAAGGATGCCCACTGTCCACATTTTTACTCAACATTGCCCTGGAAGTTTTTGACAGAGCAATTAGGCAAGAAAAGCAAATGAAAAGCATCCAAAAGGGGAAGGAAGAAAGACAACTTTCCATGTTTGCAGACAATATGATTCTGTACACAGAAACCCCTGAAAAATCCACATCAGAGCTCTTAGAACTAACAAATGAATTCAGCAAAATGGCAAGGTACAAGACCAACACTCTAAAATCAGTAGTGTTTTTACACAAGCAATGAACCACTGGAAAAAGTAATCAAGAAAAAATTCCATTCACAATAGTAAGTGTTTTAGTTTGTAAGCTGCTGGAATTCAGTATACCAGAAACAAAATGGCTTTTAAAAATGGGAATATCTTAAGTTGCAAGTTTATAGTTCTAAGGCTGTGAAAATATCCAAATTAAGGTGAGGCTATAAAACATCCAAACTAAGGCATCCAGGTAAAGCTACCTTGGCTTAAGAAGGTTGATGATGTTCATTCATGGTGTCTCTCTCAGCTGGAAAGGCATATGGTGACACCTGCTAACTTTCTCACTAGGCTACTTCAACAGCTTTTCTGGGGGCATTTTCTTTCTTCATCTTCAAAGGTTTCTGGCTATGTGGGCTCTGTTGGTTCCGAAGCTTTTTCAGAATCTTTTTCTGTCTTAAAGGGCTCCAGTAAACAATCCTACTTTGAATAGGTAGAAGCACACATCTCCATGGAAAACAATAAAAATTAACTACCTGAAATTGGGTGGGTATCATCTCCTTGGAAACAATAGAAAAGATACTACCCAGTAATATTGAATGAGGATTAAAAGACATGGCTTTTCTGGTGTACATAATAGCTTCACACTGGCACAACAGATAAAAGAATCAAATACCTAAGAATAAATTTAACCAAGGATATAAAGGACTTGTGCACAGATAACTAAAAAAGACCACTAGAATAAATTAAAGACCTAAATAAATGGAATAATATTCCATGTTCATAGTTTGGAGGACTAAGTTTCATTAAGATTTCAATACAGGGCGGCTGCCGTGGCTCAACAGGCAGAGCTCCGACCTGCCGTGCTGGAGGTCTGGAGTTCGATCCCTGGTGCCTCCTGCCCATATGCAAAATAAAAAAAAAAAAAAAAAGATTTCAATACAACCCAAAGCAATGTATAGATTCAGTGCAATCCCAGTCAAAATTCCAAGAAGCTTTTTTTCAGAAATGAAGAAGCCAATCATCAATTTTTCTGAAAGGGTAAGGGGCCCTGATAGCTAACACCATTTAAAAAAAGAAGAATGAAGTTGGATGACTCATACTTCCTGATCTTAAAACTTATACAAAGCCACAGTAATTAAAGCAGTATGATATCAGCACAAGGATAGACATATGGACAAATGGAATAGAATTGAGAGCTCAGATATCAACCCTCACATCTACACCCAACTGATTTTTGGCAAGATGGCAAAGAGCATTCAAATAAGAAATAGCAATCTCTTTAACAAATGGTACTGGGAAAATTGGATCTCCAATTGCAAAAAAAAAAAAAAAAAAAAAAAGATCCCTATCTCACACCATATATAAAAATCAACTCAAAATATTTTGAAGACCTTAATATAACAGAACTATCAAAATCCTAGAAGAAAACATAGGTAAGCATCTTCAGGATCTCATGTTGTACAATGGTTTCTTAGACTTTAGCCCTGAAGCACAAGCAACAAAAGAAAAAGTAGATAAATGGGACCTTATAAAAATAAAAAATTTTTGTACCTCAAAGTACTTTACCATGAAAGTAAGACAACAGTCTACAACAATTATAGAAAATATTTGGGAACCACATATCTGATAAAAGTTTAATATCTAGAATATATAAAGAAATCCTTCAACTTAATAACAAAAAAATAAACCAATTTAAAAATTGGCAAAAGACTTGAACTGACATCTCTCCAAAGAAAACACAAGAAAAGATATTCAACATCATTAGCCTTCAGGGAAATGCAAATTAAAATCACAGATGCCACATCACAACCATTAGAATGGCTGCTATTAATAAATAGAAAATAACAAGTGATGAGAGCACAGAGAAATAGGAACACACTCATTCACTGCTGCCAGCAATGTAAAATGGTGCAGCTGCTGTGGAAGACAGTTCAGCTCAGAAAGCAAATATAGAACTTCCATTTGACCTGGCATTACCACTATGTATATGCCTAAAATAATTGAAAGCAGGTACTTGAGTAGATATTTACACGCCAGTTGTGCATAACAGCACTATTTACAATTGCCAAAAGCTGAAAGTAGCCCACGTGCCCATCAACTATTGAATGGATAAATAAAATGAAATGTGCTATATACATGCAGTGAACATTATTCAGCCATCAAAAGAATGAAGTCCTGATATATGTGACAACATGGATGGACCTTGAAGACATCATTTTGAGCAAAATAAGCCAGACACAAAAGATAAATGTTGTTTGATATCAGTATTTTGAAGCAACTATAATAATAGAGCCTGAGTCTAGTATGTAGATTACAAGCTCACAGGATGGGAATAAGGAATGGGAAGTTAAGGCTTAAAATGTAAAAGGTTCCTACTTGGAATGATGGAAATATTTTGGTATTGGATGGTGGTAATGGCAGCACAGCATTGTGAACGCAATTAACAGCACTGCAATATATATCTGAATTTGATTAAGTGGTAAAAGAATAAAAATCTTAAAAAAAGTAAAATCCATGGATCTACACTACACAGTGAACTGTAAGTTAAACCAGGGACTTCAATTTATACTAAAATTATGAAAGTGTGATATCAATTATAACAAATATTTCACACCAATGCAAGGTTGATAGTATACTGGCATGTGGAATTCCTTATTTAATACATGATTGTTCTGTAACTTACAAGTTCCCTAAGACAAAAAACTGAAATGACAAAAATATTACTAGAATATTTGGCGTTCTATTCACAAAGGAAAAACAAATCCAAAAATGTGTCATATATTTAAGTATCTAGTTTTTTCAATGCACTATGCTATATGGGAATTCTCAAAATATTTTAATGCCCAGTAACTCCCTCCATCCCAGAGTTTGTTTAGACCAAAGACAGGGATAATTAATCCTGCCTTTGAAAGCAGAGAGGTCATGTATGATATTTTGACAATCTGTCTCTGACAAATTCAGTAACTTAAGGCATATTAACTCAACATATTATAGACCTGTAGTAAAAATAGAATTGCCCATCTGACACACATAATATTTAGGAAGAATCTGAGAATATTCACTCAAATTGCAAGTGACTGCCATCCTTGGGTTATTTACTTCAATTCTGATCTTATATCTATCCCATGAGCCTAAAATATTTTAAAAGAAGTGCTTGAGTTATAAGGTGGAAAGTAGTTTATAGGGAAGAAATTTTGATGCTATTTAATTATCAATAAGCATAAATTGAGTCCAATTTAGGTCTGAATGTAATGAAAAATGTACATTTGGTTCTATGTTACACTGAAGAAAAATGCAGGCTAGCAGTTGAGGAAATAGGATATGAGAAGTGATAAAAAAAATTACTAATTTGAAAGTGTTTACAGATTTTCATATCTTACTGCCTGCCAAAGACTCCTATAATTTATAGTCTATATCTACCTACTTGCACAACTTCTCAAATATATGGGGATAATATATCTACACCAGGCTGATTCCTACAGGTGTCTGAACTTTTTTTAATAAATAAAACACAGATGCAAAAAACCCACACAGATCAAATGGAGAAGTTAATGAATTATAAGGCAAACACTCTTGAAATCACCACCAAAAGCAAGAAACCAAACTTGCCAGCCAACCCAGGAACTCTGTGTATTCTGTCCCAACCATAATGCCCTTCTACCCCTAAAATAACCATGAAACCAACCCCTCTCTCATAATTACTTCCCGTATTTCTTTATGGTTTTATTACCCACATACATCCCTAGAGCCTATAGTTCATCTTGGACATTTTATGTCTTTTAGTCTCTCTTCATAGATTGCCCCACAATTCTTTTTATTTTTTATTTTTATATTTGATCTGTTACAGAACTCAGTGAGTGGCCCACATTCTAGACTTTGCCAATTGCCTAGTCACTGTGTAGTTCGGAATGTTCTTCTGAAAGATATTTTTACTGAAAATCGTCATCTGAAGCCAGAGGCTTGTTGGTAAAACTATACAAGGTGGTATTTCCTCTCATCAAGAGGCATATAATATCTCATCTCTCTCTCTCTTTTTTTTTTTTTTTTATGTTGGCAGTCATTGATGCTCAATGCCTAGGTCTAGTGTCAACAAACTCCAGTCATGGGCCAAGTTCTACCAACCACCTGTTTTATATGACTTATGAATGCAGCCAGTATCATTCATCTAAGAATTGTCTATCACTGCATTAATGCTACAATGGCAGTTCATGTGACTTCTTGACTCAAAAAATCTAAATAAAATATTTGGTATCTTGCCTCTATGGTACCTGGACAAGCTCATTACATGAAAGTCTTTTTAGTAAATGTGGTGGTCTGAAGCTCATTCTCCAATAGATTCTTCAAGAAGGGCTGATTGGATCAATATTACCTGAGTTTTTACATGTTGATTGCAGTTTTTCATTTCCTTTATACTTAAAAGTCCATTTTTCCTGATATAAAATTAGTGACTTCATTTTCTTACTTTGAATATTTTAAACACATTACTCACCTTGTATTCTAATGTAAGTGTTGTTAATCAGAAGTCTCATGGTAACCTAGTTTTCCTTCCCCTATAAGTCATTTGTTCTTCATGTCTAGGTGCACAAAGGATTTTTTCCATGTCTCTTTAAAGTCCAGTAATTTTACTAAAATATGTCTTGATGTTGTTTGAGTGAATAGTCTCAGATAATGTGATGTGCTTTCAATATATAGTTTCAAATCTTTCCTGAATAACAGATTTTAGTATTTTTTCCTGTTCCTTTGCTATGATTTTCATCTTCAGGAACCCCTATTATCAGTATATTGAATATTCTTTACCTAGCTTCAATATTTTCACTTTCTTTCAACTTGTTTTTATTGTTCTTTTCTTTTTTATTTTTAGATTTCCTTCATTTCTTCTTATTTTAAGGTATTGTTGTTGTTTATGGTTATTCCTTCTAATTTAGACTTCACATCTGAAATTATATATTTTTCAAATTTCACATTCTTTCCTGAATTATATCACCTCATCTCTGAATTAATCTAACTCTGACATGTTGGTTTTTTTCTTAATGTTATTTAGCTCATTTCATATATACACAAACTTTCTATCTATCTTGTGGGCTTGTACTTTTTTGTTTGCAGGGATGTTATCCTCCTTATTTTCCTTTTTCTTATAATAGCATCATAAAGAATTTGCCCTCAATAATTTTAATTTACTCTTTAAAAATATTAATTTTCCTGAATTTTTCAAAGGCAACTTCGTTCAGAATAGTTTTTCTAACATCACAGAGTTCCCTTTTAGATTGTCATATAGTATTCAAAAATACAGTGACTTCTTTCTGAGCTGTCCTGGCTCTGTTCCCCTCCCTCATCTTTATCTGAAACTTTTCTTTTTGTCTTTCTTTCTCTGTCCTGCTCAATTTCAATTCTACTCCCAGCAGTTTCTCTTCAGGATGGGGCACCCCTAGAATAGCTGATCAATTTCAAGAGTTCACGTGGGCTACATTGCTACACCTCCTTTAGGTCTCACTAGGATTTTTGTACTCTCCCACTTTTGGATTGAGTAAAATTCCTCTCAGTTTCAGCTGCTATTTTCAAAATAGCTAAATATTGAATATTTTGTTGGCTATTTTGGAGATCTCCTGTTTTCCAGTGGGTTATATATCTCATTGCTTCCTTTTGTTTCTTCTACAAATATGATGATATGATACAAAGCAGATCTTGTGGCTGTTAGTGATTTTTTGTCCTCGCCCACTTGTAATTTGACATTCATAATACCTTGTTATCTACTCATCTAGTTTTGTTTTATATGTCATCTATGCGTTCTTGGAGGTGGGGGGGATGTTTGATTTTGGTTTTGGTATCTAGGTTCTGTATTTATTTTAGAATTCCAAGAGCTTCAAAAGTTATGCCACTAATGTAGTCAACTTTCTAGAATCTGTTGCTATTATATTTGGTTTCTATACTTCTGTGATACAGAATGAGGGAATAGACGATAAATAGAACAAAAATCACAGAAGCCAATTTACCTAAAAGAGCTTGGGAAGAAGGGGGGAAAGGAGTAAAATCAGGTCAGAGAGTGAGAAGGTTTTGGAAAGACTAGAAAATGAGAAGCTTTGAAGGAGGATATAACTGTTAAAACAGAGAGAAGAATGCAAGAGTTGTTTAGATTTGTAAATTGGATCCAATTTCCTATCCTTGGAGAGAAATGAAAAATGGAAATTATTTTTAATTGATTTTGTAGTTGAACTCTGCATTTGAACTTGATGCTCCTGAAGACTGAATTCCATAGGTCCCAGCTTCAATATAGTAGCAAATATGTGTGTATAAGGCATAATTTTTGAACAAGAAAGGTAGCAGATGTGCAATAGAAAATATATGTGGAAGGAGCTCAGGGAAATTCATAGTTAGTAAAAGCCTATTACATGTCAAACACCAACCATACATTTATCCTAGCAATAACTCTGAGGCGAACTATTACCACAGCACTCAAACACAGTTCCTGTGAATTTTGAGCCAATAATCTGTCCATTACACTGTGTACAATCCTTTCTCCAAAGGATTAATAACAGTAATGAAGACTTATCAAAGGCTATAAGATAGATATCATACTATATGCTCTATTTCATTAATCCCCAAAATAAGCTGATGCAACTGATACTATTTTATCCATAAGATAAGAAAATAGAGACTTAGAAAGATTGCTTGCCCAAGTTCACAAAGAGCTGTTAAACGACACAAATACAAATCAGAACTTAAGTGTCACTATCTGCAAACCTAGTTTCTTAACCAGCATGTGATGATTTTAGATAGATGTGACTGTGATACGGGTGTTCATCTGCTAGCTGGTCATCTGAAGGCTTGGGAAGACTCTGTAATTGAGCTCATACCCATGAGCATTTTCCTGAAACTCTACTTGGTTGAAGAGAACTCCTTTGCAGCAGAATGAGATTGTTCTCTAGACAAAGATTTCTACAGGGTCATGTGTTCTTTTAGAATATCCTAGTGTGAGACATAGCCGAAGAAGAAGCAAGAGCACAGAAGCCTAAGTGTATGTCAACTCCAGAACAACCCTTTTGCAATGGAGTTGGCCGATGAAACAATCTTAAATAATATAGTTCCTCTCTAAAGCATTTTCTTATTCAAACTATAGAGTATCTGGTTAAATAAGGCTTAGAAATTGTGTCAATTTATTGTTTGTTTAATGATATTTTATTCCAAAATTATACCCTGGTCACTAACTTGAAAATCGGTGATTCCCTTAATCCTTGGGGATCTACAATTTGAAAATACTTTGATCACTTGCTTTGTCATCTGAGATTTCCTAAGACCTATTTGAAATGAACCTCAGTTTATTTCAAAGACTCTTAATTAAGGACCAGTTCTTTCTTTATTTCTTTCTAAAATAAGAGTTTTCTACCAGTTTACAAAAAAGGTGTACCATTTAAAATGAAAGCCTTGGAGTGTGGAAAAGAAATATGACATAGATAATGTAGTTTTTAGTCAGTATTTTTTAAAAGGTAACAGTTTTGGGGAGAGTGGGAAAAGAGAAAACTGCAGCCTTATCTTTGTAAAAGTGAATTTTTTTTCCTATTATAGAAAGCTGGCACAGATGTTTCACACAAGAATGGCCAGAGCTGCAGGGGCTTAGCTCAAAGGCAGTCAGAGCTGTACCCCCTGCTAAATATGATTATATCTGGCCCCATAAACAAGATACTGAGACTGGATGTCACTTCATTTTCAAATAGGACACATACAAACAGGGCAGACTGATGCTCTGATTTTCCTAATTAGCTCAAATGATTCATAGTGGGTTAATAGCTAAAATTTCCTCTCTTCCGTCATCCAGATGGGCAACAGATTGCTTACTGAGAAACAATCTGACAGTTTAAGATGTATCGGCAACCCCCTAAGAAACCTGAATTTCAAAGCACTATGCTTCTAATGCTAGAATTTTTACTTATTAAGTGAATGCTAGCTGTCCTGTTCAAGCTCCACACAAAAGAAATACACATATAGAATGTTTTCTACATTCTGACTTTCCAAAGATGAAAATGAAAATATGAATTCTACTTTTGTTTTTTGCAAAGTATTCATTTAACTATTAACTATTTAACTATTCATTTTACTGACAATCATCAATGAATTGATCATTACTGTGATCCAGGAAACACATTGTTGGCCTTCATTTACCCATATCCTTTCTAAGAGATATGAAGGGACTAAGCTATGTTTGAAAAAAGGAGAGAATCCGGATATCAGGTATCAACTATACATTTTTTCACTCCTTTATTAGATCAGTAGAAGTTCCTTCTGTCAGCCTCTCAATTGCAGGGTTCGGTTAGAACACATGCCCAAAGCCAACATATCAATCTTCTGGGGTGTTAGGAATGCAAAGATTCCTTTTTGTATCTTCAGAACCAACACATTTGTTGAGAATAAAAAGGGCTAGGCTTTGACATTTTCCAGCTTGTTATCTATTTTAATTTTCCATCTGCTGCTTTTGCTACTGCCTTCCAAAGGAACATCTGCATATGTGAGAGAAGGGAAGGAAGATTGGATCCATGCCATCTGGGTCTCTAGTCTCAAACCATGGGATCCAAAATAAGGGAAGAAGATTAACAATTGGTTCAGAAAATGAAATGAGGACAAACAGTCTGCTGAGAACAAAGCTGTATTTCTCTTTATTGCAGAGCCCACCATGACCTAGCAGTGGAGCAGTAGTATCTACAACTAGCAAGAGCTAGATGCAGGGGGCGCTCCCTAGATACCTTAATCTCCAGGTGGCACCCTCTTCCTTATGCACTCTTTAGGCATTTATGGGGCATCTGCTATGAGCTAGGCTTTGTTCTGGGCCTTTGGAGGTAGAGATGAATAAGACATAGTCCTTACTCTTAATGAGCTAACCCAGGAGTGGGGGAGGTAGGGACCTATACAGCAGATTGCGATACATAATAATAAAGTCTATGCCATAGGTAAGGAAAGGTATTATAGGAGCACACAGAAGGGGAAGGACGTGTGCCTAGTCCTATGAAGAGAAGTGACAGTTCAAGGAGAGGAAGTACAATGTGCTGAATCTGGATGAGAAATAGAATTTTAGAAAACAAGGTTTTTTCCCCCTCCTTTTCACCAAAGTACTGCACAGAATAGCAAACCTACAAGCTTGATGAAAAAAAACTTAATCTCCCAGAACCTTAAATCATCCATCCTACCCTCTCAATGCCAACCCATCAAACTTTATATCAGATATACAAACAGGTTTGTGCCAGTTTTTAATGCTATCTGAAGAGTCATTAATAGGAATAGCAGTTAAACTCTCATCTAAGTGAGATAGAAATATTTGCATAATAATTTCCTAATTTGCTATTATGGAGTCTTAATGAGTTAGCCAATCCTTTGTCTTTAACTTTCTTTAAATATCTAATTCTCAACCATCCCTCAAATCTTTATCTGTAACAACACAACAATGAATACTATAAATTCTTAGTTAAGAGTTTATCTGCCAATGATCAAGCATTGAGTGAGTATCTACTCTGAAAACCATGTGAGATGCAAAAGATACTTTTTTATGCAAAAGTATAAGACATGATCTTTGTGTCTAAGAAGCTAAAACGCTGCAATAATCACAGTGTTTAAATTGGCCAACTCAAAAAAATTCCTCCTTTATATAGTTCTGACATGACAAATATGTACTATTTAAATGAGAAAAAAATAAAGGCCAATGCTATATCATTGATCAATAAGTGTATGCATCCTTCACCTTTCAATGCTTATACAAACAGGCATAAAACTTCTATTATTTGGTTTAGATTAGTCACACGGTCTACTAAAATGCAAATATGTGTGGGATAATCATTAGCAATGCAATTAAGTCTTCGCTTTTAATGTATTCTATAAAAATATGTACTTTAGTGAAATTGAAATCATAGTTTAGGAAAAATAAAACATACTTTTTTCCTACCATCACATTTTCTTTCCATCTCAGAGGAAAGTGTTCTTCAATTTTAGAAAACACATTAAAAAACGATTTTTGAAGTTTTTATTGCTGCTAGATAGCAAGCTATTTGGTCAAATTAAATATTTTGTATGTATTTTTAGCTGGAGTTAACTCACCAGAAGTCCTTATCATTATTAGGAGCATGCAATATTTTGTTTTATGGTTAGTTTTTTGGAGTAGATTTAAAGATATTAAAATGTATAGATGGGAAAATCCCTGTGTTTTGTTTACCTACAAATAATGAACTTAGACACTAATGTTTAGAAATTTTCTGTGATTTCAAACTGGAAATGAAATTAGGTATTTTATAACATTAGTTTCTCCCAACACATGAAAAGTTCTGAAGTAATTTCTATCAGGAGGCCACAAGTCCAATATTTCATAATTTAGAGTTTACAGAAACACAGAATATCATTGAGTTGGATTGTATGCCAGTGTTAGTCTGATTTATAAGTGAGAAAGCTGGGACCCAGGAAGGCTAAATAACTACATCTAATTTGTTTGGATTTACAACCATATTCTAAGATTCCCCAGCACATCTTGACTCATGACGTTTTCATGTCACCATCATTCCTCTCAGTTTTGTGTTTTCAATCATGAGGAAGGTTGTTTGGTTTCAGTTCAGGGTCAAATAATTCCTTTTCTCCACTGATCTTACCCAAGACTCTAGAAACCAAATATAGCTGATTGATTCTGTGATCAGAAAGATGGCTCTGATACCATTTCATTCTGAGCCAACGTGGTTTTCTTTCTGTTTTCTCTGAGACTTTAGAGGACAAACGCAGCAGGTGGTGCTATCCAAAGCCCACCAGGCTACCTAGACTAAGCTTGGCCAGTACAGTTGACACGTGTGCAGTAATCTCTGCATGGACCTGGGTCTGGATGAATAAACAGTGCCTTCGTGGCCGAGGTGTTATGCCAGAAGTTAGAGGCCAATGAGCTTCTAGTCGTGTTACCAAGGGAGGGAAAAAGCAGAGCTAGTAAACCATTTAAATATTCTAGGTTCCACATCTTCTGAAATTTAAGAAAACTATATATAATTTCCTCTGGCATCAGCATAATATAGACATCAACCATAATAAATACATCAAGAGAGAATTAAGCCAATTGCTGAAACATGACTGCATGCAGTTGGTAATCGAGAAAATACATGAGGACATGGCCATCCATTTAAATGAAATACGGAAAATACCCTGACTTAATCACATTTCAGGCTTTTTCCGAGATTTATTTTTCCTTTTCTACAGATGTCTTGTTACATAATGCTGCTAGGTTTTCTTTTTCTACCTGTCTGCCTTTGAGGCAGGTGCATTGAGAGCTAAAATATAACCAGACTTTTTTGCAGTTTTATTCAAGTTCTGTTGGATGCATACTGCTCTCCCACAGCCTCCTGGGCCTAACACGTCTCTCCTGTCTCTGCCTCTCTAGCATTATTCTGAGGTCGATGAGTATATGGGGGGACTCATGCCAGATTATTTTTCCCGTCTTCTAATTTCATTTATTTTGTTCCCCGTAGGACTACCAAGAGGCCTCCAATTTGGAACAATTTGTGACTCGATTTCTACTGAAGGAGACCTTGAATCAGCTGCAGTCTCTCCAAAATTCCCTGGAATGTGCTATGGAAACTACTGAGGAGCAAACTCGTCAAGAAAGGCAAGTTAAACATTCTCATATGATGTGTCTTTAGTGAGTCTGTGTTTTTCAAGATGAATTGAGAGTCATGGCACTTAAACTGGTAAGAACTGAAAAATGAGAAGAGATTTTAAAAGAATAGCAAGGAGTTCCACTAGGTGCCGGCCTTATATTGCCTTTGAAAAGACCATTCCACTTTTTCTTTTTACTATCTATCATTCATTCAACAAATTTTTACTGAGAGCTTAGTACATGGAGAAGACTTTAAAAGATGCTATGAATAGCATAAAGATAAATTGTAATCCCTATCCTTAGGAAGGTTAAAGTCTATTACATAAATAAGACCTCAACACTAAAATTATAATGCAAGATAAAAAGAGATAAATACCATAGAGAAGTGAAATAAATCACCAAGGAATTAAAGAAGAATAAAAAAAATTAAATCTGGATAAAGGGATAAAGACAGTTTCATAGAGTTTCCCTGTGGGATTTCAGCTCATCTTGCAAATGGGTTGGGTATACTTTGAAAATATGGAAATGATGGGAAAGAGCCTTTCAAGCTAAGTGAACCCAGATATATTTGGGAGGTCTAATTATCTAAGGAAATAGAGAAAAATGAATGATGGAAAAAGGTTTAAATATTCAGGTGGTATCACTGAGAAGATAAGTAGCAGTGTTGTAATAATCATAAAAATAAAGGCACTAATGCTAAAGAGAGCCCTAAATTAGAAATGCATAAGTAGATATTGAAATACTTCCAACTAACAGTTGGTACTTTCTTGGGTTATTATTCCCACCTTGCAAACTAGAGAAGGGCTCACCAAAACTATAGCTTGTGCTATACATTTTTGCTGGCCAATGTGTTATTATAAACCTATAGGTATGAGTTTTCTACCTTTTCCATATTAAATTAGTAAGGACCACCTAGTAAGTTCTCTGAAAAGGCTGATAATAGACTATACTGTAGGTCCTTTTTAAAAAACAAATTAATGAATACATAACAATTAAGACATCTAAAAAAAACAAAATTGGATTTGTCAGTTATGTGTTTGTGAGATCAAAATGAGTGAGCATGAGCAAACTCTAACAAAAAAGCCTGTAGTTCCAGATCTAATAGCTCATGCAGCCGGTGCACTCAGGGCACCACTCTTCAATGGATTCTTGCAGTATTTTTCACATTATAAACATCCTATTTGCACTGCTGTGGGTGATTCCATATCAAATGGTGAAGCATAATAATTAGCATTAGAAAAGCAACACCCCCAGTTCCTCATCTTTGAGCAGAGGATAAGAGAATGCCTTTAAGCACAATGAAACTGATTTCATGTTCCTAATGAGAAAATGAGGCCTGTTTGGTTGTTACCTTTGTTTAGGCTTTCTGGAAATAAAACGTATTCTCTTTTTTTAGAATCAATTATTTGCCACCTGGGAGGAAGCTTGTAGCAGGGCTCCGCTCACCTTCACTGACGTTTTGTTTTTTTCTCTAGGCACCTTCTGCAAACCTGTGTTCTGCTTTCACCACTGCAGGGGGAGTTTTAATAAACAACTGTTCTCTGTGTCAGGCCACAGGCAGGCCTTGACCTCTTGTGATCACTGGCGATAGCTACACAGCAGCTATGCTTAAGGGGAAGGAGCATGAGAATGTAGTGTAAGGAAAGCAGGAAACACTAGAAGATTGATGAATCATTTATTTCCAGGCTTTTAGCTCAAAAACAGCTTGAAAGTATGGGAAATATTATGCATCTGATGCCAGTTTGGGGAATGGCATTGTGTGTATTTGAGTAAGGCACTCAGCAATGCCTAAATCCTACCTCAAATCACTGATAGTCCTCTCTGAGAGGTTTATGAAGAAAATATATGAACAAGGAAATAGAAAACGAGTGCCCTATGGGTTTATCCCCATTATATCCCATGTGGAGTCCATGATGAGTCAAACTGAGAGGTGTGATTTATAATGGGGTGGTATATCCTCTCCCAAGCCTACCTCTTACCACCAGCTGGCCAGTAGAAAGGAAAGTGATGGGATCTCGGGGCCCTCACCAGTGGGGAGAAGACGGAGGGGATATATGGCTGGGCCTGCTTTCGCCAGGCTTCCCATTGGTCAGCCTTCCTTTTGCCCAGAAAACTGAGCCAGGATAGTTAGGCCCCCGGAGTCTGGGGTTGGGGCAAGGAAGGGGAAAGATCTTGAACATGTCAATATCAATTTCCATATGACAATAATGATTCTTTTATTTAGAAATTGAAAATTATTTAAGAATCTCTTCTGATTCATTAAAGATTTTTCTCTTCATAAAAATCAAATTCTCTAAGGTGGGTATTTTTAGCCTAATTTTGTAGGTGGCATAACAGAATTTGTTATTTTTGCCCATGATTATATTACAATAATAGACATGGGTTTCAATGGCAAGCCATCTGCCCCTGATTTTGATGCTCTTTCCCTAAACCCAAATGAGATGATAGTTTGGCTGATTTCTCACTGAAACTTATTACTGAAGTGGTTGGATGCCTTAGGTAAAGTCCAGCAGGCAGGTGTAAGAGGTAATTCCAATTTATGAGAATGCTGTAGCAATATGAGCTGTACAATTTAAGCTGAATCTAATCCGTGGTTCAAGAATGTTAACCCTGGCAGCTAGGACAATAAAATGAGGACGTTTGCACAGCAGATGAAATCAAGAAAAAGGTCATTGCCATTGAGTCCATTAAAGTTAAGTTGCCCAAATATACATGACTTAACTTTTGCATCACTAGCACTTTACTAAGTATTATGAAGGTAGAATAAAGGCATAAGAATCAGAACCTCCCCTTACAGTCTAGCTTTGAATCTGGGTAGGAAGACATAAGAAAATAACAGTGAATGTAATTCCAAAATGTATCATGTAGCCATTAAAGCCGTGTAATCGTAGAGTCCTTTTACAAAGCACACCCAATAAATCTTTCTCAGATTTGCCCTTTTAACCACATTTTTGATTCTGCTTTATTTCCTCATCACTATTTTTTAAATAGCATCTGCTTGTCCTTTTAGGTTGTTGTGTGTACCTTCAATACTTTCTGGAATGAGAATAGATTAAATATATTATTAAATATGGCATTAAATATATATAATATATACACACAAATATATATTACACATATTTATGCATACACATGTGCATACTGACCTATCATATACCAGAATGGCTTAAAAAATAAATAACACCCTGTGTTGTTGAGGCCGTAGAGCAGCAGGAACTCTTGTACACTGATGATGGGAGTGTAAATTGGTATACCTGTTTTGTAAATATGTTGGCTATGTTTACTAAATTATTGTATTTACTAAACATATTGTATGTCTCAGAAATGCCACTTCTAGGAATATACTGAACAGAAATACATATTCATTTTCTTTAAAAGACATGCACTAGGAAGCTCGCAGCAGCTCTATTCATAATAGCTGAAAACTAAAACCACGCAAACTCACATGACCAAAAAAATGGGTATGCTGTGATATATTCACAAAATGGAATACAATGCAGCAATGAGAATAAGCAACCTATAATCACACACAACAATGTAGATTATTTTTTAATTGAGTGAAAGAAGCCAGACTATAATAATAAGTATTGTATGTTTCCATTTAGAATAAAGTACAAAAATAAGCAAAAGTAATCTATGCTGTTTTAAGTCAGAATAGAGGTAACCCTCAAGTTATTCAAATCAAGTGAATAATGATTTGAAAGCAGATTGGGGAAAGCTAAAATGGTGACACCTTCTTATGTTCTGTTTCATGATCTGAATGCTGGTTTCATTAGGGTGTGTAGTTTGTAAATATTCATTGAGCTGTACAATTGTGATATGTGTGTATGTACATGCATATAAGGTATGATAATTATAAGTAAATGAAAATTGTTTAAAAGTCTCATGTTCTTCAAAATATCCCACTGATATAAACAGGCATTGTATATCCATTTTACAGGTAAAGCAGAAAAGTTACAGTGCTTGCCCAGGTTCACTCAACCACTCAGTAAAAAGCATCATATAAACCGAGTTTAAACCTTACTCCAGTACCTTTCCCATGATATCAAGCAAGAGAATGATGAAGACATGAAGAGCCTTGTGGGGAGATAAGATGAACTGATCATGAAGAGTAGATTTGAGTGGCAGGAGGATATTCACTTTGAAGGGAATAGGCTCCTTACCTACCTCATATACTCAAGCTCATTCATCTAGCTAGTTCCTTCTAGTTTCGTCACTTTGGGGGCATTACTTTCTCAGGGAAAGTTTTACTGCCCTCAAATCTGGATTAGGAGATGGCTCCCGGGGAGGCAGCTAGCATGAGGCTGGGCAAGCCCAGCCATCTGCCGTGCCCTGTGCTGCACCAACCTGCAAACAAGATTCAAATTGGCTAAAGCTGACCCAGAACAAGAACAAAGGGCAAACTGTCTGCTTGTGACTTCTTTGTGCAGATATGCAGAAAGGAACATAAGGAGAAAAACCCTGAGGTCCCTGTAAATTTTACAGAATATTCCAGGAAGTGTTTTGAGAGGTAGAAGATGATGTCTAGGAAAGAGAAATCTAAATTCAATGAAAAGGCAAAGGCCCACAAAGTACATATGATCAGGAAATGAAGAATTATAGATGAGCTGAGTGAGGCAAGAGGGAGGATCCTAGTGCCCCCAATGGCTACTGCCTGGGTTCTTTCTGTTCTGTTCAGAATTCCACCCCAAGATCAAATCCATAAACCCTGGTGTCTCTATTGGAGATGTGGCTGGAAAGCTGGGTGAATGAGATGTGGGACAGCCTGAGTGACTGAGAAAAGCAGCCTTAGCTAGGGTTCTCTAGAGAAAGAGAATCAACAGGAAATATTTGTAAATATAAAATTTATAAAAATGTCTCAAGTAACCATGGGAATGTAGAGTCCAAAATCCATAGGGAGGCTGTGAAGCTGACAACTCTGATGGAGGGTCTGGATGAACTCCACAGGAGAGGCTCACCGGCCAAAGCAGGAAGAAAGCAGGTCTCTTCTGAATCCTCCTTAAAAGCCTTCCATTGATTAGATTAAATGTCACTCTTTGCAGGAGACACGCCCCTTGGCTGATTACAAATGGAATCAGCTGTGGATGCAGCTGTGATCATGATTTAATTCTATGAAATATCCTCATAGCAACAAACAGGTCAGCACTTGCCCAGCTAGACAAACAGGTACCATCATTTGGCCAAGTTGACACATGAACCTGACCATGACAGGCAGTGAAGCTGAAGGTGAAGAATGAGAAGAATGTCGCTGATGAAAACTCTAAAGGGATGTTTGATGGTGTGAAGGGTCCCGTTAAAGTTGCCTGGGAAAAGGTGGAAGATAACGAGCAGGAGGAGGAATAAAAAACTGTTGCTCTGTCTCCTAGTGAATACCTTAGAGTAGAGGGGGTGCCATAATGGATGCATCTCTTATTTGAGATGTGTCTGTTGCCCTCATGTTTAATTACAAAATTGGATCAGCATCATATTACAGTCTCTCAAGTGTTCTAGAAATTGTCAGTGGTTTACATGAAGTGGCCGTGGGTGTCAGGAACATCCTGAAACTATATCAAAATTGTACATATTCCCAAACATTTTTAAATGAAAAGAATTTCTGATGTTCTCACTCTGTGCACTTTGCAGATGGTATAATAGCACGTTTTAAGTTGTCTCTGGCATTTTTTGTTGGTCTTTTAATGTAAGGTGGCCTTAACCATGCTTTGGGGCTAGAAATCCTGTTATCAACTGTACATAACTATAATTGGTAAAATGAATGGAAGGATGGAAATTCCTACATGGACAGTGCTCAGTGTTCAGACGGTGGTGGAGATGCCTTTTGGCAGGGCTGCACCTCAGGATGTATGCTGGAAAGTTGAACCTGTTGCCACCACAGTGGGTAACCAGTTAGCTTCAGGTTGTCTTATTTCTGTGTATAGTGATATAGCATTCTGCTGCCGCTTGTGGGAGGGAGGTCAGCTGGTATGAGAAATATTTGGATTTTTTTCAGTTAAGTACAATAGTTTTTAAAGCTGTTTTTAAACAAACTGTGGAATCCTTCATTGTAAGCAAAGTGAAGAGCCACTGCCTCAAACTTCTAGAACCTGTTACTTGAGTTTGTTAATGCTGCTGGAAATGCAGTATACCAGAAATAGGTTAGCTTTTATAAAGGGAATTTATTAAGGAACAAGTTTGCAGTTCTAAGGTCATAAAAATGTCCAAGCTAAGATACCTTGACTCAAAAGAAAGGCCGAACTGGGTACGCACATGGCTGGCATTTATTGGTTCTTTGACTTCTGGTTTCAAACAGTTTCTCCAGGGACGTTTTATTTCTGCATCTCCAGACATCTCTGTTGCCGTCTGCAAGGAAGCTTTTTCAAAATATTTCCCTCTTAAAGGACTCCAGTAAGTGGATTAAGACCTACCTTGAATGAGCAGAGACACACATCCATGGAAACAACTTAATCATTAAGGTCCCAACCTAGGCAATAGGTCTTCCTCTACAATACTGGATTAGGAATAAGAATATGGCTTTTCTGGGGTACACAACAGTTTTAACTCAGCACACCTGTACTTAAACACAATTCATTCACAATAGTACAATGTTACATTTTGTATGTTTAGAAGGCTATGTTTTTGAAGTTAAATAACAGTATTACATTTTTAAAACTGTTCTCTGTGACAGTTTAAATTTCTGACTCACAGCAGTCTTAGCCCTAGAATAACCAATACTATTATATTTGAAAACTGTCATCCTTGTAAATTCATAACATTTTTTATGTAACGACGTGTTGTAAGATGCTATTGTGGGATTTTGTGTCTGGCATTAGGTGAAGTCTAAACTGTTGAATGTAGGATCTAAGGTGACTGCATTTGAGCAAGTTCTAGCAACCTTCAAAAGGGGCAGGAAG
>PVIY010037732.1:0-24394 GCA_004026745.1 Myrmecophaga tridactyla | reverse complement strand
TAGATATCACCTTGTTATCCAAGATGTAATGGAGAGGCTGGAGGGAACTGCCTGAAAATGTAGAGATGTGTTCCAGTAGCCATGTTTCTTGATGATGATTGTATAATGATATAGCTTTCACAATGTGACTGTGTGATTGTGAAAACCTTGTGTCTGATGCTCCTTTTATCTACCTTGTCAACAGATGAGAGGAACATATAGAATAAAAATAAATAATAGGGGGAGCAAATGTTAAAATAGATTTAGTTTGAAATGCTAGTGATCAATGAAAGGGATCAGTAAGGGGTATGGCCTGTAAAATTTTTTTTTTCCTGTTTGTTATATTTTTCTGTTGTCTTTTTATTTCTTTTTCTGAATTGATGCTAATGTTCTGGGAAATGATCATGATGATGAATATGCAACTATGTGATGATATTGTGAATTGTTGAGTGTATGTGTTGGGAATGTTTGTGTTTCTTGTAATTTTTTTTAATTAAAAAATAAAAAAGTAAAAAAACACATTATATTTATGTTAGCATGTAATTGGTTTATTGCTGTTATTTCTAATTAAATTGATAAATATTTCTTAACTTCTCAATTTTAAATTCTCATACAGTAAAAATTTATAGATGTAATTCATATAAATAAAAACTCTTTGGGACCCTCAAAAACTTTTAAGAGAGGAAAAAATTCTCAAGATCAAAAGGTTTTTGGAAATTTTTTTATACTAAACTTAGTTTTATCTTTTATTTTGTGATAATATCTTTATTTCACCCTCATTCTTGAACAGTAGTTTACTAAGTATACAATGAAATTGAGAATTATTTAATTATTTTCTTCTCAGTTTTTTGAAGATATTCTTCCATCATCCTCTGGCTTCCATTATTGCTGCTGAAAAGCATGCTGTCCTTCCACTTGCTGGTCCTGCTTAGTTTTTCTTTCTCTGGTTGCATTTAAGGCCTATTTATTTTTATTTATTTATTTATTTATTTTTATTTATTTATTTATTTATTTATTTTGCCTTTGATGTTCAGCAGTTTCACAATAATATATTAAGACCTGAATATCATTTTATTTATCCTGATTGGGGTATATTATGGTTCCTAAATCTGAAGATTCTTATTTTTTTATAAGTTCTGAATAGTTCATAACCATTTTCTCTTTAAATAGTACCTCTCTTCCATTCCCTAGGTCAGACTTTCTCATTCTAGTCTTGGTTCTTATGTGCTTCCTACTATTCTTTTAAGTTTTATTATTATTTCAACAAATTTTTCGTTTTAGATTTTTTTTTCTTTTTCTTTTTCACCTGTTCTTTCCTAATTCTTTTTGGTTGATTGGTAGTTTTTTGCATCTTTTACTTCTTTAAATATTAACTATAGAATTGATATATGTAATAGTCTATGTAACATTCTATTATACATTCTATGTCTGAAAAATTCAAATATCTTGGGAGTCTAAATAAATTCTCTGTTTGTTGTTGAAGAGTTTGCTTTCTCATAGATTTAGGAAACTTTGATTGTGAGTTCATTTCTTAATCTTAAATGAAGAAGTCCTGTCATTCTTCATTAAATTGGGGAAACTTTTCTGCAGAGAAGATTTGCTTCTGCAGATATCCAGCGAACACAACTAACGTGGGTCCACTTCAGCCTGTCTGAGTCCCTCAGTTTATCATGGGAGGTCCAAGCTCCCTCACTGCTTAACAGAATGCTTTGGTAATTCACCATTAGAAACTTACTCTTAAGGATTATAAAACCATGCGTCTGTTTTAGTAAGTCTTGGTTAAAATGCAAATACTTTTGGGAGGGATACTACTCTTGAGTTGTGAGTTGCCTGCCAATAAAGGATCAATTGACAGATTAAGAAGAGCAATATCCTGCAAGATTGTGCGGAGCCAGCTTGTCAGAGCAATTCTCTTCTTCAGCTTTAAAATATTATTAAAAATGTTTTATATCTATAAAGAATAAGGATAGCAAATTAATTCACCTCAATGACAACGAGGATCAGGTAACAGTGATTGTCTGGAGTGCTATATTGAGAAGGAGACTGATGCTTCCTTTGAGTCCAACAGAACAAGTGCCATGAAAACATAGTGATATGATAACATCATCCACTGTTGTAATTGCTTTGCATACATTAATTAATCTAATCCATACAACAATCTTATTAACAGGTATTCTCATTTTACATTTAGAGTTGAGGAAATGGGCACTGATTAAATAATTTGTCCAAAGTTACACAGCTAGTAAATGATGGAACTAAGTGCTAAACATGGAAATACTGGCTTCAAGGCAGCCAGCTTAATCCTTAAGTAACACTGCCCTATAAATTAGAGCAGATAAACAGAGTGAAAGTGGCAAAGCAGTTTCTGTACATATAACGATGCAATACTAGGACCCTTAAATGCTTACTTCAAATATCCTGTGTGGTAGTTTGAACCTGTCTGTACCCCAGAAAATTATGTTCTTAACTTTAATCTATTCTGGTGGATGCAAATCCATTGTAAGTTGGACCTTTGGATGGGGCCACTTCAGTGAGGAAGGTATTGCCAACCTTAATCAGGATGGGTCTTAATCTTACTACCGGAGTTCTCTATAGGCAGAATGAAATTCAGACAGAGCAAGAAACTAGACATTAATGTAACCCAAGAGAGAAGAGAGACCAGGAGATGCTGTCATATGCCTTGCATATGAAGAACAGCCAAGGATTGCCAGCAACCAGCCCCAGATTGCCACAGTTTTCAAGGAGAAAGCATCATCTTAATGATGCCTTGATTTAGATTTTCTTTTGGCCTCAAAACTATAAGCTTATAAATTCCCATTGTTTAAGCCAGCTGATTCTGTGACATTTGTTTGAGCAGCCAAGGTAACTAAATAGATCCTAATCATTTCTTATACTATTTTGTACTCTGCTAGTCTAACATTTACATCAGTAATAAAAAGCTTTTCAAATGACTCAGCATCTTTTAGGTCAGGAAGTTTCCATGGCATGACTTTTGATGGGTGCATTCTAGTGGCCAAAGTTGTAGTAGAAGCCACCAAGCTCAAGTCAATATTTCTGCCTCCTTTGGACACTTCAGGAGTCCCATGCATTTGGTTGTTTTAGTTTCCTAAGATGTTTAGGCAAATATCACAAAATGGATCCAGTTAAACAATGGGAATTCATTTGCTTATGATTTTGAAGCCAAGAGAAAGTCTACCTCAAGTCATTATCAAAGTGATATTTTCTTCTCAAAAACTGTTCTGAGACTGGTTGCTGGCAATCCTTGGAACTTAGTTTGTCACATGGCAAGGCACATGGCAGCATCTCCTATTCTCTTCCTTCTCTCCCAGGTTCCATTGATTTCAGATTTTGGCTGCTCCATCAGTGGCTTTCTCTCTGTGTTTGCACGAATTTCACTCTTCTTATAAAGAATTCCAGTAATAGAATGATAACCCATCTCGAATGAGGCCACAAATTCTTAACTGAAGTAACTTCGTCAGTTGTCCCACTTACAATGAGTTCACACCCATAGGAATGGATCAAATTTAAGAACTTATGTTCTGGGGTACATAGAGCTTCAAATCATCACACTTACCAAAGATTTATGTGGTACATGGTGATCTGTACTGGGAGGCTCTTCTTGGGCAAAACTTTTCAGGTAGCCCATTCATCTAAGATCTAAGGTTAAAATGGTACTAAATCTTCCAACAGAGCACTTCTTAGCACAATCATTTGTGATTTGGGGTTTACAGTTATGCCTAACTCACAAGACTATGAAATCCCCATAGACTGAGTCCATGGTTCCTTCCACAGCCTGACAATATGTTTGACATATATTTGGTTCTCAATTATTACATGTGGAGTGAATGAATGGACAGATGGATGTTCAGTCTAAAATCAGAGGATAATCTATATAAATGTTGGTGTTTTTATCCTAAGCCTTGCACAGACACCAACAATTGTTAGTTCTTAAGTAAGAAATTACAGGATGAAATACACTTACACACACATGATTTGACTAACTTTGTTTAACAGAGTTACTAAATACAGGCCAAAAGGCTGTGGAAAGTGTAAGGACAAGATGGCATTCAATATTTTCTCTCCATTTCAGAATCATTTGCATTCCAAGGTATATTTAAATTTTGAGAAATTTAAAACAAATATTTCTTATTTTAAAAATATTATCAGAGGTGAAAGGATATGTTCATCTCATTTTAATTTTTGTAAGCACTATCATTAAAAAAAAAAAGAAAGAAAGAAACTTTAAAATGGAGAAATACACACATTCTCCAGATTCTCTGGACTATGAAAAGCAACATTGTATTTCACAAATGTTTTATGTTATGTCTCTAGGGCCAAATGTGATGTATTTTCCACAACTACAGCATCTCTATATATCCCTTTTAAAGTTATTAATAAGGTGTTTTTCTATCTGTAGGATACATATTTATACCTCCTCAAATTCATCCATATTATTTATTCATAGATGTCAGCATAATAAATTGGCAAACATTTTGTTTTCCTTATTCTTATAGTGCTTGCTTTATGTCTGGTTACCCTTTGGCAGAGATTTCCCAATTACATGCTCTCACAAGTGTAAATAGAAAAATATAGATATACCTTTTTCCATCCTTATTTCTCTTGGGGACATACAGTAAAATCTCAGTTATCTGTTCATAAGAAACTTAGTGACTAGATAAAAATTATCTGGACCAGTAATGAAAATCTTAATCAACAAAAAGGAAAATATTTCCAAAGTACTATGTTATTTCTGACCTAAAAGATATTCCAGTGAGAATAATTTAATCTTTACTTGATAAAGATTGCTTATTCTCCACTTTTATAGGAGACAAAATGACCAATTTTGTCATTTGGTCATCCACAGGAATGGATCAGATTTAAGAACATGCTTTTCTGGAGTAAAAATAGATTCAAACCACCACAACTATTGTCCTTAGCTTACATTAAGGTTCACTGTTTGTGTTGAACAGTCTTATGCATTGTCTTTAAAATTTCTGTTCGGTAATATATATATAATCAAAATTTTCCCATTTTAACCACATTCAAATATATAACTCAGTGGTGTTAATTAAATTCACAATGTTGTGTTCCCATTATTACCATCCATTACCAAAACTTTTGCATCACCCTCAAAAGAAACTCTGTACAAATTAAGCATTAACTCCCCAGGCCCAGTTCTGACTCCAGCCTCTGGTAACTTGTATTCTAGTTTCTGACTTTATGAATTTTCTTATTTTACTTATTTCTTATCAGTGAGATCATAAAATATTTGCCATTTTTGCTCTGGCTTATTTCACCAGACCACCTGGTCTTTAAGGTCCATCCATGTTGTTGCATACATCAGAACTTCATTTCTTTTTACAGCTGAATAATATACACTGTGTGGTATATCATTGTGTTTGTCCATTCTTCTATTGATGGACACTTGGGTTCACTTTAATTTTTGGCAACTGGAAATAATGCTGCTATGAACATTAGGTACAAATATCTGCTCAAGTCCCTTCTTTCAATTCTAGGTCCATTTACCTAGACTTGGCAATTCTATACTTTCTGAAGAGCCACCATCCAAACTGTTTTCCACAGCAGCCATACCATTTTATATTCTCACAAACAATAAATGAATATTCCTAGTTCTCCACATCCTCTCCAACATTAGTTACCTTCCATTATTTTAGTAGTAGCCATTCTATTGGGTGTGAAATAATATCCTGTGGTTTTTTTGATTTGCATTTCCTTAATGGCAATGATATTAAGCATCTTTTCATATGCTTATTGGTGATTTGTATATCCTCTTTGGTGAAATATTTGTTCAAATCTTTTGCCCATTTTTTAATTGATTTTTTGTTGTTAAGTTGTAGGATTTTCCTACAGACTCTAGAAATAAAACCTTTATCAGATATTGTGGGTTCCGAGTTTTTGCTTCTATTGGGTTATTTGTCTTTTTGTTGTTAGTATTCTATATATGTTGCAGCTATCAAACCCTTATCAGATATATGGTTTCCAAATTATTTTCTCCCATTCTGAAGGTTGTCTTATTTTCATGATGAGGTCCTTTGAGGTATATTTTTAATTTTGATGTAAAATCCCATTTGTTTATTTTTTCTTTTAATGCTTATCTCTTTGGTGTAAAGTCTAGAAAAACATTGCCTGAAGATCCTGAAGATGCTTCCCTAATATTTTCTTCCAGGGGTTTTATAGTTTTTGTTCTTATCATTTGGTCTTTGAATCATCTTGAGTTAATTTATTGCATATAGCATGAGGTAGGGGTTGACCTTCGTTGTTTTGTATGTAGAGATCCAGTGTTCCCAGCACCATTTGTTGAAGAGACTATTCTTTCCCAATTGAACAGATTTGGCACCCTTGTCAAAAACCAATTGGCCATAGGTGTAAAGATTTATTTCTGAACTCTCAATTCTATTCCATTCATTTATATGTGTCTTTATATTAATACTGAGCCGTTTTGATTACTGTTGCTTTGTAATAAGTTTTTAAATCAGCAAGTGTGAGTCCTCCAACTTTGTTCTCCTTTTTTAAGATGATCTTGGCTATTCAGGACCCCCTACCTGACCATATAAATTTGATAGTTGGTTTTTCCATTTCTGCAAAGAGGCTTTGGGAATTTTTATTGCAATTGCATTGAACCTGAGAATCACTTTAGATAGAATTGATATCTTAACAAAATTTAGTCTTCTAATCTATGAACATCTTGATAAAATATTCTCATAACTCCCTCTTTCTCAGAGCTTTACTGTCTAGGAAGAAGGTGTGAAATTAGGAAAATGTAAAACTTACCTTGCATCAAATAGTTAGTGTTCCTCTCTTCTCAGGGTAATTCTATGCATTTTAAAGTTTCTTTTACTGAAATGATGTCTTAGATCAAGGTTTCAGTATAATAGTGAGAATTTCAGATACAATGGCAAGTCTGAGGGAAAATATTCCCACACAGAAACTTTCAGACCCCTCTAATTAGTTATGAGTAGGTGGTTTCCTCTACTGACATAAAGAGCTATCCCTGTAGACAGTATTTCAGCTGGAATCAAGTTTTGCATTCCATGCTTTTCCAGATATGTGGGTAGAAGATTTCATGGCAACATCCAATTTATTCTTAGCATGTGTGGGTCATGCCTTATTCAGAATTATGAGACATCTATTTGAATAATAAGATCAAGACTATTTTTAAGGCCATGGCTAATGAAGCTGTAAATATTATTCAAAAGACAGAGCAGATGAAACCATGAATACTCAGATGATATGAGCAATAAAGTCAAGAAATCCTTATAAAAGAGCTAAAAGGAACCAAACTGGTTCCTTCAATCTGGGAAACTCCAAACCTCACAGTGCCCAAAGGCCTTGAAGGGCCCCAGTTGTTGCAAACTCATCTTTCTACAGAAACAGTGAGTGTCGTATCTGCCTAGATTTTACTTCTTTGGTAGCAACATTTCCATACAATCTGCAATTTTTCTAGGATCAGATAAATGAAGTTACAAGTACCCATAAATATAAATTTCTTAATATGATTATGGGTCTTGAGTTGAAGGCAAAAGAGCAAGCCATGGAGTGATCCTTGGTATAGATGTTAAAATAACTTACCTACAAGTTCCATAAATGAGGAGGCCCCTACCCCATAGCTTTTCCAAAACTGTCCCGACCAACCAGAGAGTGTGACTGATTAATAATATGATGGGTATGGCTGCTTGCCTTTAGGTGCTTTGATAAAAATATGTTTGTGCTAAAGACACTGTTCTTTATAATCAACACGAGGGTGTGGTGTTTCAGTGTTTCCATGTTTAGCAATTATAAGCTGAAACTATTAAGTGCTTTGAAACTAAGCCAGAAAGAAGACAGACTTAAAATAAGATAGGCTATTCATCTCTCTTTATGGACACCATTTTTTTCTGATCTTGATTTACAGCAAATACATATATTTATCTTCAATTCCTCCTGCCATTGATGCTTAACCTGTAAACCCTGAGCAAAAATAAACACCGATTTTGAAAAACTCTGCTTCAAATAGAAAAGAGTTGTATGAAGGTAAAAAGAACCTGTTAACACAAGTAAAATTAAATTTGTCCAGAGACTTTATTTTAGAATGGTTCGTATTTAAATTTTGGTTCCTCACTTTAAAACAGATGGGCATAGCAGGAATAATTCTTATGGAATATCACTCAAAAATTCACTATTAAGTGAAGGATTCATGTTTCTTAACTACCAGTAAAATGTCTTTACTCTTCTTCTCCCACATTCCCTTGAACATTTCAACTACTCTTGTGGCCTCAACTGTCACTCCAGGTGAACTACTTCTATCTACACATTTCTGCTCCCACTGGCTAAAGTTTGACAATGCTTTTGCCTACTGGTTCTGCAGCTGTGTCTCACATTAACCTCGAACTCAAGCTGGTTGAAATGATTCATCTTTTTACCCAGTAATTCACCAAAACTTCTTTTCTAATTGCTCTCAGTGAAATCTCCATGTCGGTAATCACAGAGACTCAGAATTGTGAAGTCACCTTTTCTCTTCCTTTTCATTCTTTCTCAAACTCTGACAATTGATATTTTGGATCTAATGATTCTTTGCTCTGGGTGGGTGAAGGGGTGCAGGAGATTGAACTGGGGGAAAAACCTGTTCTGTGCATTATACAATGTTTAGAAGTATCCTTGGCCCCTACAACTAGTTGCCAATAGCAGCCCCGCTCCCCCAGTAATGTCAACAAAAAATAATTTCCAGACATGGCCATATATCCTCTGGGGAACAAAATCAGCATTCCCTAACCCCCATCTGGCCACACTGAAAATCTCAATTAGTTCTATCTCTTCTTTTGTAGCTTCCTCACATCAGTCCTTTCTATCCGATTCCTATGCCAAGTCCTGATGTGGACAGAGTGTGCTCTCTTTTTGGAGTACATTTTTGGGATGTAATGGCCAGTATACCAAAATATGTTGAATTCAACAACCAACAACCAATACAAGGGAAAGGACATTTTTTTAAAAATCTGTGAAAAAAATCCTCGTGTCTTTAAAGTCATGAATAGATTTTTAAAAAGGCTGGAGTCTGAGTATTTCAATGTTGATTTATTCTTTTATAATTTAAAGTCATGATTGAGAAGAGAACACACCAGATAAAAAGTCCTCATTTATTTAGATAGTCTTGAAATGTGGTGTTCTGGAAAGATATTATATTATGGCAAAGAGTATGTGCAGTGGAAAGAACATGGATTTAGGGTTTTAGGTTAATCTGTTATGAATTCTATCTTTCATGGAGTGATAATTGGAGATATTCATATTTAACTCTGCAGACATTATAAGAACTGGAAAAATTATTATTTCTATATCACACCTTTTATTAGGTTGAAGTTGAGATAATTAGAAATGTGAAATACTTGACATAAAGCAGGTGCTCAATAAATGTCAGCTGTAATAATATGAATACTTCACATGACCTTGTTACAATAGCTTTAAGGTGAAATTAGGGGTGGTAACTACAGAGGTTCCATGGGAATCACATTATCAGAAAAACAAGCAGGCTAATAAAGTTTTTCAGTCTCTCCCTGGGAACAAAAGAGAGTCAGGAATAGGTTTTAAGTCATATGATAAGCCTTCTTAGAGCCATACACCACTATAAACGAAAAGTAATAATAACTTTCAAATTGATAATCAAAACTTTGCTAGCATCACATAGCTATTAACTGAGATTTTTGATAGGGTAAGATAATTGACTGGAATGCAGCACAGTGTTCAAAGGAAGCTTTTTCCCATCCCTATCAATATTGTTCTATAGAGAATTTAGATTTATAAAATTAAGAAGACATGCTTAGCAAAGTTGCAACAGGGAACTTATATTCTGGACAATTTAGCCAAGATTTCTAAAAAGTTACAAAAAAATTAGAACAAGATAAAGCCATCAGAAAAAAAAGATTAACAAAAATTCATCAAAAAGATTAGCAATTTAAGTATAAAGTTTAATTGCAAAGTTTTGTATTTCAACATAAAAAAAAAAAATCTCCCCAAGAACAGGATGTAAGCTTCAGGAAGGCATATGGTCCTCAGTATCCAAGACAGTGCTCAGCCAGAGATGGCAATCAACACAAATTTGCTAAATTATTTTGAATTAGATTTAAAAATTCACCTAACAATTCATATGAAAAATATCTAGCAACTTTATTTGTTCACGGATCCAAGTAGGCCACCAATGTGGCTCAGCTCAGGTAATCGTGGACTTCAAAAATAAATACAACATGCAGCTCCTGAATACTTCTTATTCCACTGGGGCAAATCCACTAGATTCTGCACACTTCTGCAATATTGGCTTTTGTTCTGGGCCCAGAATTTTCAGAGAGCCATTGACAAACCGTAATGCTTCCAGTGATACATGATTGAGTTCATGCAAGATCTGCAAATCATATTAGGCTAGGAATGATGGGAAAAAACTAAGGAGTTTTTCATCTGGAAAAAAAAATAACGTTTCGTAAGGTTATAACAATCTCTAAATATCTAAAACCCATAATGTGAACGAAGGAATAGATTGATTTGGTGTTATTACTACACGGCCACCTGTGATTATTTCAATTTAATTATAAATAATTTAAATCAAATTAAAAATTCAGTCCCTTAGTCATATTAGCCATATTTCATGTGCTCAATAGCCACATATGACAAATCTTACTGAACTGGACAGTGTAGTCATAGAACATTACTGTTATCACAGAACGTTCTAGTGGACAGCATTACCATAGAAAAGAAAACAAGAAATGTGACGGGATCAACAGGGAGGCAGATTTAGGTCAATAGGAAGTATAGGTGACCAAAAGTAAAGTGGTCTCCCACTTTCCTGGAAGTATTCAATTAGCAGCAAGATGATCATATGAAGTCAGGTACTTGTCTGGGGCACCAATCAATAGTTTGCATTTAAAACCAACGTATAATTGAAAATACTATGCCTGTTAACTCCTTTCTATCCCACGAGCCCCTTCATACTTGTGAAAGTTAATTTGTCTTGTTCCACCAAAGTTGATAGAAATCTTGAGCAGAAATTTTTTTTCAAAAAATTGTTCATGTCATCCTATTTCTTCCTCAACCAAATAAATACTGAACAGATATTTAAAGATGATCTATTCGAAGGGCTACCACCTTCTATTATTAAAAAAAAAATTAATTAATCTAGATCTTTGAGAATCTGCCCAGACTACTTTTCTTCATGGAACAAAGATCATGAAGGAAGGGCTAGAGAAGAATAAAATCCCACAGGAGTGTGTCAGACAAACCAAGGGGAAAAAATGACTCAAATGGAGCAAATAGTCAACATAGTCAAGTGATGCTGAAGGATCAAGTAAGTGAAGAATATAAAACTTCCTGGCTGGAGTTAGAATCATGAAAGTCATTGGTAAGAGGCAGTACAATGGCAAAGGCAATTTCAGTCAGTGGATAATGGTGGGGATCAGACAGCAGCGTGCTGCGGAGTGAATGGAAAGCAAACTAGAGATGAGAAGTGTAGACAACGCTTTCAAATGAGTTTGGCAGTGAAAGATAAAAGGAAAAGGGAGGTGCCATGAAACCAAGGGAGGTTTTCCTAAGAGCTGAGAAAGACTGGATCACATTTAGATACCCAGAGAAAAAGTTCAGTGACATTACAAGGACAATAGAATACAGCCCCTGAAGAGGTAGAAGGGTATGTGATCTAGAGAAAAGGGGAGGGATTATGCTTACATGATAGAGTGAAAAGGATAGACTCTTTCATAGTAACAAAGGGGAAGGAGAAAAGGATGCCTGGGCAAGAAGTCAGTCACAGAACATTGAAGGAGTTCCCATCTGATGGCTTCCATTTTATTCATGAAGTTACTAACTTAACCCTATTCCTCAGCCTGTCTTGTAAATTAGATACCAATTTTATTTTATCCATTTTTCATTTGGAAGACTTGAGGGACAAAAACAGTTAATGGTTAAATGACTTTGGTTCTGGGTATTCTTTTGGTAAAACATGGTTCTTTTTGTAATCCATGCATCCATCCATAATACACACACACTCACAAACACATACATGCCAACACATATGCACACAAAACAACTTCCAAGCTGTGCTCTGAGTCATTCATGTTTTCTTAAATTGGTAATATTTATATTTAAGTTCAATCTGGTATCAGATGCATTCAAATAGCACGATTGCAGGGTTGCAGTGTTAAACGAAGTATCTAATGCAAAGATGTAGGACTTTTTCAGCATGACCCCATGCACTGGAAATCACCTGCTGAGAATATGGCCATTACTATATGTTTTAAGTACAATGCAAAGGTAGTTGATACTGCACCTTGGCGAAGCTGCCTTAACTGGCTTTGTCGCTGCCCGTGTGTTTCCCATGCCTGTGGCAGACTCGGAGGTGGAGCCAGCCAGACCAGTTGTGAAGTGCAGAACATGCCTGAGGGCCTCCATTCACAATCCAATTTGCCTTCAGTGACTGTGCCCAGTCCTAGCACCACAAGGCTGACCTTTCGACACAGGTAAGTTCAGCAACAATCACTTGGCCGGAGCCGTCTATTTATTATGCCTGGTGCCAGGAATGCTGCAGTCTCTTGGGTTGCAGCCACCTGGCAGCAATTTTCAGGAGCTCCGCTCTGGCACAGAATAAGGTGTGTGTGTGCGTGTGTGTGTGTGTGTGTGTGTTCACCATAGTTAACCTATAATGCTGCTGGAAGGGAGGGTGAGAAAAGATATAATGTGGTTTGAATAGAAACAGCCAGCTCCTCTCTTTCTAGCCATTGTTGCACCTTTCTATGCCCTGACTTCAGTGGGGATGGTCCTAAAGACTAGAAAAAGAGGGGAGAAAGAGAGAGAAGGAAGAAAGAATAGAGAGAATTCAGGAAACTGAAGATGGAGAAGGGCAGAAGATATGAGAAACCAAGTTAAAATATCATCCTGAAATGTTTTAAGAGCCCCATCACTGTCCTCGGGAGAAATGCCATTTCATCTCTTCACTTTATTTGTCTCCAACTCAAATCTTGAACTTAACTGAAATGGACACAAACAAACCTCTTTTTGCTATAAATTTCCATACTTTCCATATTTATGTTCTTTGTATCCTGCAATAGATTTCCCTATATCAATGGAAAAGCAAGGACTATATGGGGAACTTATTAAGGTATTTTTTAACTCAGTTCTAAAGACCACACAGATTATTGTTTGGTTAATATTACCAGTGTAGACGGAAAACTGGATCACTCAAGCCAAAAATATTTCTCTGACAAATGAGTGTAAGTCCACTTCATGTGGAGCTCGCAAAGACGCAAAGAGGCAAATATTAATAGCAGTCAAAAGCATGTCCTTTATTGCAAAAGACTCCCCTTCCTTGTACAATTTCCAAAAGTGGCTCTATGTAGATGATATATCTAGTATACTTCATTGAAATTATTTTCTTTGTGAAAGGAAGCTCCTCTATTCTTTGTTATATTATGGAACTATGCCTGGAATTGATTCCAGTAGGGAAATGAATTAGGATAACTGTCCCAGCCTAGGACTGGGGGACCCTTTGCTTTAACCAGGTCTGCAAAAGGACTCAAAGAAGCATCTGATGTTGTTCTGAATGCAGTATCTGGCAAAGTAAATGGCCACTAAATGTTTGATATTTTTATCCAATACCAGTAAGTCAACTGGTACTAAATAAGATCTAAGATGTGTGCTTATAGTAAAAGAGCAGAGGGAGAGAGGAAATTGCAATGGCTCTTTTGAGTAATGGGTGATTATATTATTGAAGTGGTGAAGATGATATACAAATTACAAGGAATTAAAGAACAGTAAACCACACATGAGTTTCTCAATAGAAATACATATAAAGGTAGCAATATAATAATATTTTCATATCATCAGATCATAGGGTCTGATTACCATTTAGAACAGAACATTTATTCTTAAACTAACTAATCTTATTCCTACAACAAACATGTCCTCCTATTTACACACATTCACAAGTATATATATATTATTTATTAATTATATGCAGATACAGTTGATAGTTGGAGGAAAGGTTGAAACTCCAGATCAACTGACTTTTTGGGTGCCATTATTTCAAAGTCTCAAACATGCAGGTTTTATTGCAGCCATTTAGTTTGTTTACTCTACTCAGGTCACATCAAAGGTAACTTGCTATTTTTTGATACTGCTTCTCTTTCAGAGTTATAATGGTGGAATATGAATGTTTTATTCACAAGTAGCCTCCACCTCAACTCGATATTTTGCGATGTGTTTAAATAGGCTTCTATCCTCAATTCTTTGAACAAGCTCCTGCTCAGCCAAATTTCCTGGGGATGACTCCTGGGTCTGACAAGTCCTTAATGCTGATAACCTGTCTTGTTTCTCAGCACTCACTGAAATTCATAGATAATGCTATGAAAACTGTTCAAGGAGCTGGATGTGATACAGATGATGTATTGTCCCTCATTTCTCCATTTGCCATTAAATGCCATTGTTGAATTTTTTTAACAACATGCTTCTCCAATATTTTTTAGCTGCTTACTTTTTACACAATTTTTTTCACTTAACCTATCACCAACTTTTAATTATCTACAGACCATCTAGGTGTCTGCCCATATTCGCCCAGCATATTACGATTATATATTTCCCCATCCACTACTTTGTCACTCAACTTTCAATTTAACCTTTTATTCTTTTCTCCTCATAACTCCATAATATCTTCTATCTAAATTTTTCTATATCGGATGAGGGAGTGAGGTTACTGTATATAGTGGAGTTAAATTTTAATTATATTTTTTCACTATAAAAATCATTAAAATGCATTACAAAGGGTAGAAAATAGAACACATAGATAATCACTCACAAGCACACAATTATATGTGTTTGCTTTCAGGTTTGTTTCATTGTGTATACAGTTTTTTACTTAATTATAACTCTGCTTTAAATATTTTTTAAACAAATATACATATATATAAAAACATGCAAATATTTATACGTGTAGTATAGTTGTATATAATATGTGTATAGTTTTTTATAATCTTTTTCACTTCGCATTATGACATAAGCATTTTTATGCTCATAAAAGACTATATTAGTATAACTTTTAATAATTATGTAATATGCCAATAATTCATTTCCAAGTCTTACTAATATAAATAATGCTGCTATTAGTATATTATAGAATACAGCTTTTTTTCCCCATATTTTTAATTCTTTCCTTAGACTAATCTCCCAGCAATAGGTCAGAGAAACATATTTCCAAATTGCCATACCAAAGTTGCTGCCATTGTATGAAGACAGTGATTTTATTCCTTCCTTCATGAGCATTGAATGAAATAATTTTATTACTAGTTCAATAGATTAATATTGCACTCCATTGTTTTTGAGCTATATTAATCAATCTGATACCACTTCATATGTCTACCATGTTAATTTCTCTATGCTACCAACTCATCTTCAGCATGTATACCTAAACCCAGGGAAGTAATAATGGCAAAAGGAAAAGAGGTGAGAGTAAATAAATTGTTGTTACTTTAATAAAATAAAATTTGTTTCAGACGTGGACTTGCTTATCATCTCCCTACAGAGCATTCATATGTTCCCTTCTAACTAACTGTCATCAGGATTACAGCTCCATTAAGCCACTATTTCACATTTAAAACACCTGAATAATAAAAGCTTTATCAGCTAGACATGACTAATGTGGTATGTTTAAAATGAAGACACTATAAACTCCAGTAATCTTAACTCTGTCATAATATTTTATTACATGGAACATATCAGGGGCCTTGACCAGTTTTATTAATTGTTCTGCAGGCATTAAAAGGTGATTTACTCACATAATATGATATTTAAAACTGTGACTACTCATTAATCCCTCCAGTGGTCACTCACATGCTAACAAAATGGCCAGTGTTGAGAGGAACCAGCCCTCAGTGGTAATTTTATGTTGCATTTATAATCTCACGACAATATCTGAATCAATGTACAAAAATCCATTTCCAATATGTCCCTATATGCACTCTTTGAAAAGGGAGAAAGGTGGTTTGTTGACTTAGTAGAAGTTTGTTGGTGATGTTTCTTTAAAGGCAACTGAGATCATATGTAATTTTATCATGTGCACTAACAAACCTGTTGGTTTCCCTTGGATTGTGTCACGAATGTTTCAGGAGAGACGCTAAGTGGAAGTTCTACTTTGCTCACAATGTTGACAAATTTTTAAGATGCTGATGATGTCTGCTGGCAGTGAAGCTTTGCTGAATTTGAAGGGTACAAATAATTGACAAGTGGTGACTATAGGCCAAAGGCTGTCTCAGCACTAGAAAAAGAGGACCCAAAGAATGCACTCATCCTTTGTCTGTACAGGAAAGACCACAAGATCATTTGTTTTCAGTTTATCATAGATGCTTTTCTTTCTGTAGCTAATAATATACCTCTTGCTGCTACTCCATGACCAAGGAATTCAGTCAAAAGTTTTATGTACTTTTAGCAATTGGTCTATTATGACTAAATTGTAAATATGGAAAAATAGCAAATACATGAATAAGAAACAAGGATAGATTCCTAAGTAATAAGTAGCTTCAGAACCACTATAAAATGTTATCATGAAATGGATCCGCACAGACCTTGCTAGTCCCTTGCCAATGAGGTTCAAGAAGCCATATTCTGGAACCAGAAGTTCTATCACACTGCTTATGTGGCACTTTCTCTAGAGGACATTTCCATTTTGAAGGGCTTACCTGATTTCAGTATTTGAATGACAACCACAATCCTATAAGACTCCTGTTGCTTCCAGAAGAAATTAACGTTTTTTATAATTCATTAATCTCCTGATTTGTTTACACATATCACCATTTTCAATATGTTGTTTGACAATCTCAGCCAAGTATTGCTCTAACTTTCATGAATGAGAGAGGCTATTTTCTTTTTATTCCCTGGGGAGAAGAAGACTTTTTGATAGCACAAAATATTTATTGAATAATTCAGCTGGTAACATGAACCAGTTGTGGGTTCTGCCAGACCCACTACTCTTCCAGCTGGCATCAAGGTTAGATAGAGAATATATCTCTCTTGCCCTCAGGTTTTTCTCCTCTAGTGAAAAGTTGCCAAAGAAATGCATATGTAAATAGAATTCTACTTTGCAATTTGGCTAATATCCATATTCCAATCCTGTCATTTGCTCGGCCATATTTCTTTGTAGTGTGTTTTGTTCCCCCATGAACAATTTTTCTTGTGTTGTACTTTCTCTAGAGGACATTTTCAAGTTTGTTTATTTATTTTCTGGTCAAATTCCTAAATTCAGTGATGGAGATTCTCTGAAGTGTGTAGATAAATAAAAGATTGTCACAAAACCGCAGTGTTAAATCATGTTGACAGCTGAGTATAGATAAAGAAAAGATTGTCACAAAACCACTAATGTCCACTCATCTATGTTTCAAAGAACTGCAAAGGCCAAGGAAGCTAAATAATCAATTAATGTTCTTGTTTCTAGACATGATCCCTACTTAAATAATTCAAGAAATATTATCCTATTCTCTTCCAGCAGAGTGAATTTCATACTATGTGTGAATTTTCACATTTGTCTAAGACAAGCCTAGAGAAATAGAAGAGCAAATACAGAAAACAACATTGGCTTTTGATGCCCAATCTTGTTTTGCTGCAAGGCCTTCATCCAAGATTTTAAAGAACTGGACATATTTTCACAAATAGACTAAAGCATGAAATGAGAAGAGATGAAATCACATAGAGAGGAGAGTGAGATCAGTCAGTAACATTCCTTATTGATCAAGAAAGGAGAATGTTACAAAACAGCTCTGTTCTAGTTTGCTAGCTGCAGAAATACAATATACCGGAAACAGAATGGCTTTTAAAAAGAGGAATTTAATAAGTTGCTAGTTTACAGTTCTAAGACTGAGATAATGTCCCAATTAAAGCAAATCTATAGAAATGTCCAATCTAAGGCATCCAGAGAGATACCTTGGCTCATGAAGGCTGATGAAGTTCAGGATTTCTCTTTCAAGTGAGATTCATCTCCAAAGGTCACTTTCTGGTAGACTGTCTGCTTCTCATGGCTTTGTCATTCTCTGCTCTCTCAGAAAAATGTCTCTTTCTCCAAAATGTTTCCTTTTTTATAGGATTCCAGTAAACTAATCAAGATCCACCCAAATGGGTGGAGACACATCTCTACCTAATCCATTTTAACAACCACTCTTGATCACTCAAGATCAATCAAGATCATATCAAGATCACATCAAGATGTGACTCCCTAAATCACATCTCTAGGGAGGTGATCTAATTACAATTTCAAACATACAATACTGAATAGGGATTAGAAGAAACAGTTGCCTTTACAAAATGGGATTAGGATTAAAACATGGCTTTTCTAGGGTACATACATCCTTTCAAACCAACACAAGCTCCTTCTCCTGGTAAGGGGATTTAGTTATCACGTGTATATTCATTTGTTGGGGATTGAATCATGTCCCCCAGAAGAGAAATGTTCAAGTCTCAATCTGCCTATGTGTGGATGTGAAGGCATTTGATTATAGAATCTTTGCAGATGCTAGTATAAATTAAGGTATGGATTGATTGGTGAATAGCCTTCTCAAAGATACTCTGTAGAGGAGGTCAAATTGAATCAGGTTGGGCCTTAATCCCTATAATTGGAGTACTTAATACACAAAGGAAATTCAGACTCAGTCAGGAGACTCAGAAATATGAGCAGCCAGAGAGAGAGAGAGATCACTGGGTAGGCCATGGTGGCTGAGCAGGCAGAGTTCTTGCCTGCCATGCCAGAGACCCAGATTCCATTCCCAGTGCCTTCCCATGTGAGAAAAAAAAAAAAAAAAAGCAGTGAGAGATCACTATGTGCTGAAGGATTTCCATCACAGAAGCCACAGACTTTGGAAAAAGTGTAGCCTTGCTGGCACCTTGATTTTGGACTTCTAACCTTCAAAACCATGAAACAATAAGGTTTTGTTGTTTAAGCCAACCAGTGTGTAACATTTGTCATAGCAGCCCTGGCAAACTAAGATGCCATTGTATTCTCAAAACTGAGTTATAGATCCAAGAGGATTCCCATCTAAGAGCCATAAACTGAAACTCAGAGAAGATAGTTGCCTCACGTAGAAACCCATCAGAATGAACCCAAGGACTGTGATTTCCTTAGTTCACCAGTTAACAGATCATTTTCCTTCCCATATGGCTGAATTGGTTGCTATCAAAAATGAAGTAGAATCATTCACTTAAAAAAACAGCACTTCCTAATTAACCAAATATGTAATACAGAGAAGAGAATCTTTTGAGCAATTCAATGACTGATCTATCATGAGGGAAGCTACTAGATTTGATGGACTAGAAGCCAAATGATAATGACAAATTCCAAGTTTTTCATGTCTTGATTTCTTAAGCACCTGAAAACATGTGGAATGAGATTCTTTTCTGACACATTTCAATGGTAACAGAGAGAACAAGAACATTCAAGTTCACAGGATTTTAAGGAATGAAATGTATAGTGAGCTATGGGGAGGCCAATATAAGGAAAAAGGAATGTAAACTGTCAAAAATATCCTCAATTTCTGCTATACAATTTACCTTCTATGAAAAACAGTCTTGACTCAAAAAAATTGGTTCATGGAGAAGACAAGTTGGTGTGCAGCACCAGCAAAAGAAAAATTGTGAGCAGATTAAACTAAAATGGAGGGAGCAGCCAACAAGAATAAAGAAAATAAGGTGTAAAGGAAAAGGATAGATATCCAAGTAGACACATATGAGAAGACACTAGCTTCCTCAGTTTTCTGTGTGCGGATTGTGGATAAATCACTTAATCTCCATCAGTCCCCTTCTTCTCAATGCAAGACTCGGGTTATTCTGGGAAACAAAGTGAGATAAGTTTTGAAACTTACATATCACGGTGGTCAAAGAGTGGTCAAAGAATATTAATTTGTTCTATGACAAATGTCAATCTGTCACCTCATGTAAAGAAATATAGCCCATGATAAAAACATTATCCTTTGAAGATATACTGAAATATAAAGTATACTAAGAAAAATAAGGCAATAATGAAATGAATATGAGAGACACTAATAAGATGATAAATTGACTCCAGATTCTAGTTCTTACACTAAAAGCTGCAAAACCTAGTAGGTAATTTTTTAATGAGAAAATGGCTTTGAATAAAAATCTGGACATATCACATCATAGTCATTTCTTGTATTAGTATATTATGAGGAAAGTACCTACTTCAAAGGCAATTCCATGAAAATTATTCAGATTTATTCATTCATGTAAGAACTTGACAGGTAACAGAAATTTGTGAGGCAAGCTGGGATTAGCCACAATTCAGTTAGCACTACACTTAGCCAAGTGAGAATATGGATCCATCATTGCCAGTTTATCCCATTTTTTTTTCAGAAGATAGAAATCCATATCTTATGTAAAATCTACTGAGTTCAATGTTTTTTAAAATGCTTAACACTCTGTGGTTTGAAATACCATATGAGTGCACTGAATGAAGTCAGTAAGTCACTATTTTGCAACCTCTGGTGTGACATTATTCAAGGAATGATAAATTGTCTGCTGTTCCAGTAAAACTCCAAAATTTTGAATCATTTCTATAGACAGGATATGAAGTAGCAGCAGCCTTTGAAAATGAAAGGTCAACAACCACAAATTGTTTGGCTGCTTCTGAAAAGAAATCTTGGTAAATATTTGCTTAATAGCTTAACATTAGGTAATGTGAATTCTTCTTGTTCCAAATGATCCATCTTATGGTTTATCTTAATTGGTATTGAAATTGTTAAATTAATAAACTTTTGTTACTGTTCACAGAGATACCTGATGTACTAATATGAGTCATATATATATAAAGTATCACTTTAAGAAAGTACTTTGTAACTGTAAATTGCTGTAAAATGTTAAGTTCTCTAATATTCTTATATAGTTTTCTATAGTTACTCACAAGGAACTCAACAAAGGATATTTGAGCTCAACTCTATTCCACTTGCTAATTTTCCCACCTAGTTTTTCCCTAGTGATTGTTTATAACCACTGATATAATAGTTCTGGGGCAACTCACCAAAAATCAATTGTCAAAACCTTATTTATCAAAAGTCAATGGGTTGAATGACTGATTTGCTAAATTTTATATCTTTTTAGAGAAATTCTTAGCACCTGATAGAATAAGACCCCTGCATCTGAAAAGAAATGGAGTAGGTATTGTTTTCCCTAATCATCCCACTGTGTACAAATCAAAACCATATATAAAAATAACATAACATTATATATAAGAAGACTCAAAAGGTAGAGAGGAGAAAATAGACTAGTTCAGGACCATGGAACCCAAAGAATGTCACGATTGTGAGATCCTTGAGCTTTCCTTCTGAGTCATAAATCCAAGACTTGGAGCTGAAGAATCTGGCAATATGAAACACCGAGTGCAGACCAAAGAACACCCTATCAAAAACCTACTCTTGGAGAGGATTGTGACAAGATGGTGGAGTAGGGTGCTCCAGGACTCAATCCTTCCCCCTGAAAAATCTGTTAAACAAGCAGAAACTATCTGAAAGAACTATTTTGAAACCCTGGAGGCCAGAGGAACACTGTAGCATCCAAGGAGGAGTGTAAGGAAGAGGCTGATAAATTATAGTAAAGAACAGTAAATTGTTCTCTCTACAATGGCTAATGGTGCCCATTCCATTCCCCACTCTCATGGCAAGCCACCAAGGGATCTAACCCCTAGCCAGCTTGCTGGTGACAGAAAAGAACATAAAAATCTCCTTTCCCGAGACCAGGGGTGGGCACAGCCACCGGCTGCACTAATGACAGCTTTTGATTAACCACTTTGGATCATGTGGGTCTGGCTCTAAGGGTAACCATAGTTCCAACCAGTCCCAGACAATGGCAGCAGTGGTTATTGTTTCAACCCATCCCAGACAAAGACCATGTCATAGGAGACAAAGATGCTATGCCTCCTCAGGGAAATTGTAGACAGTTAGTTGAAGGATTGCTTTTGCTGGATGGACCAAGAAATCTTAGCTTTGGAGAGCCATGGAAGAAACTCTTGGTGTCCTTCATAGCCCCCTCCCCAGGGCAGTTTGGGGTCAGTCTATGTTCCCTCTTCCCAGTGCAGTGTGGAGCCAGTCTGTACCATCTTCATGGGCACCTGGCCCTATTTTGACTAGGAAAGATTGACTTGGGATAGTCGTCCCCCTTGTGCTCTTTCACCCATAGGAAACAATCCAAGTGTCCATCAATAGATGAATGGATAAATAAAATGTGATATATAAATAAAATGGACCATATTATTTAGCCACAAAAAGGAATGAAGTCCTGATACATGCAACAACATGAATGAACCCTGAAGACATCATGTTCAGTGAAATAAACCAGACACATAGGACAAATGTTGTATATCTCACTTATTTGAAATAATTAGAATAAACAAACTCATAGAGTCAATATCTAGAATGTAGGTTACCTGGAGCTGGGGTAGGGATAGGGAATGGGAAGTTAAGGCTTAAAATGTATAGGGTTCCAGGTGGAATTATGGAAATGTTTTGGTAATGGATAGTTATGATGGTAGCATAAGATGAATTGTACATGTAATTTAACAGCACCAAAATATATATACATATGAATGTGATTAAAAGAGGAATGTTAGATTGGATATATGAGAGAATAAACTTTTTTATAAGTCCACAGAACTATACTACAAAAACAGTGAATCCTAAGTTAAACCATGGACTGCAGTTAATAGAACAATTATTAAAATGAGCTTATAATCAATTTTTTTAAATGCTCCACACCAATGCAAGGTGTTATTTATATGGTATTACCATAAGTACATGGAATCTTGAATAGGACATGAGATTTTATTGGTTTGTCCAGATTAGTGTGATGTCCCAATAAATCCCAGAGAGATTTGGACAGTGAGTAAGGAAGTATTTGCAAAATCCCCTCAGGGGAATGGGGAGAAAGGGGACAATATTCACCTTCCCCATTTGGAGAATTCTGATATTCTAGCAGTGGGGACAACCAAATCAAAAGGCTGAGCCCTCAATCTTGGTGGTTGCCAAGAATATGAAACTTATTCCTGGAAAATATAGGCTAAGCCTACTTAAAATTAGGCCTAAGAGTCACCCTGAGAGAACCACTTTTGCTGCTCAGATGTGGCCTCTCTGTAAGCCAACACAGCAAGTAAACTCACTGCCCTCCCCCTCTATATGGGATATGACTCCCAAAGGTGTAAACCTCCCTGGCAACGTGGGGCAGAAATCCCAGGATGAGATGGGACCTGGCATCAAAGGATTGAGTAAACCTTCTTGACCAAAAGGGGGAAGAGAGAAATGAAACAAAATAAAGTGTCAATGGCTGAGAGATTTCAAACACAGTCAAGAGGTTATTCTGGAAGAAATTCTTACACATTATATAGCTATCCCTTTTTAGTTTATGGTGTATTGGAGTGGCTGGAGGGAAGTACCTGAACTGTACAGTTGTGTTCCAATAGCCTTGTTTTTTGAAGATGATTACATAATGATTTAGCTTTTACAATGTGACTGTGTGATTGTGAAAACCTTGTATCTGATGCTTCTTTTAACTAGGGTATGGACAGATGAATTAAAAATATGGATAAAAATAAACAATAGGAGGAATAAAGGTTAAAATAAATTGGATAGATGGAAATATTAGTGGTCAATGAGAGGGAGGGGTGAAGGGAATGGTATGTGTGAGTTTTTTTTCTTTTCTTTCTTTTTCTGGAGTGATGTAAATGTTCAAAAAATGATCATGGTGAGGAATATAGAACTATGTGATGATATTGTGAGCCACTGATTGTATGCCATGTATGGAATGTTTGTATATTAAGAATGTTTGTGTTCTTGTATATTGTTTTATTAATAAAAATATTTTTTAAAAAGTAATAGGGTGTTATATGAGAATCCTGTATGTTATGCATAATTGTTCTGTAACTACAACTTTTTAATAAAGAAAAAATAAAAATTTAAAATTTTTCAGAAAGCATACTCTGTTGAGCCAAGGCACCAAGAACAGGTGGCCTAGTAAAATGGAAAACTTAAGATAATAATCTCTACTTCAGCTAAACATCACAAAAAAACTTGTGGCTATACTCCATTCACTCCAACAGAGGTCAAGTAGACAATCCAGAGTTCCATCACCACCGAACAATAATGAAGCAATCCTCCCTTTCCCCATTGGAATGGTGTCAGAAGAGGACTCCTGAACAGTCAGGACTTTCACAACCACATAGTAGAAATGGAGCCACCCTCTCCACAGTGTTGGTTGGTAGAGACTAGCAGTAACAAGGCATTCCTACCCCTGCTTGGCATAGAATTCTCAGTAAAGGCCCAGTGGGGAAACAGAACTTTCAACCCTACCCATTTGGTAATGAGCAGCAGCCACATTCAGATGTCAACAGAGGCTAAGAGGGGAACCTAGACTTCTA
>PVIY010037731.1:0-24439 GCA_004026745.1 Myrmecophaga tridactyla | reverse complement strand
TGACATTTTTCAACTTTTGTTGTTACATATGAGATATAACCTTTTAGAAATAGCCAATTCAATATCATCAAAAATGTTTGACTTTAATGGGAGGAATGACAAATTTATGTTTAATACTATAATGTCTATAATTGGGATTGTATTGACCAAATATATATATTTGGGAATGCATTGCCATGATTCTGATATCTGGAATCAGACATCACACCTGGTCTGATTTTTATTAATTTTATTTCATTCTGCATATTTTATTTTTATTATTCTACATTTTAGAAGACATGAACAGAGAAATTTTTGAAGAGGAGATACAACTGGCTCAAACACACATGAAAATCTTCTCTACTTCGCTGGTATTACAGAAATGCAAAGCAAAAGCAAAGTGAGGTGATATGTCATGCCTACTAGAATGTCCATTATAAAAAAAAGCAGAAAATCACAAATGCTTGAGTGGATGTGGAGAAAGACACACACTTATGCACTGTTGATGGGAATGTAGAATGGTGCAATGGCTCTGGTAGTCATTTTAAATCTTGCTCATGAAACTAAGTACAGAATTGTGATATGATCTAGGAATCACAATACTATGCATATATTATGAGGAACTAAAGGTAGAGGCAGGAAAGACATTTTCACATTAATATTTATAGTAGCATTATTCATGAATACAAACAGATAGGAACAGACCAAATGCCCATTAACAGATGAGTGGATAAACACACTGTGGCACATACATGTGACAGAATATTTACAGCAGCAAGACAGAATAAAGTCAAAGTGTGCAAAAACTTGAGTGAAACTTGAGGACATTATGTTGAATGAAATTATCCAGAAATTATCTATAGTTTCACTAATATAAATTAAAATTAGTGAGCAACTTTTTGAGTTGAAGTTGAGAACACAGGTTTTCAGGAGATACAAAGCGGGTAGAGATAATGCATTTGATGCAGAAAGAGTACAGACTGTTCTGCAGGTTTGATTGCACAGATTCAGAATTGGATAGCACAATAATATGTGATAACAACAGAATATGTTAAGTTCATTGAACAAAGACTAGTTTAAGTTGGGAAGTGGAAGAGTGAGGGCATTTATGACACTAGAAGGAAAGATAAAACAAAGACTGGGATTGCATAACACAATGAAACCTAGAGTGGTAAATGGTGATTAAATGTCCAAATATAGGAATGCTCTTACTTGAGGGAGAACAAATGAATGTCAACATTGCAATGTGTTGAAAATGGAATTGTATATGAAAAATGCTATCAATTAAAATTAGTGTCTATAGTTAACATTATATTGTAATATGCTTGCAGTAAATGTGACAAAGGCAGTATATGTTATTTAAGTTTCAGTAAGAATGTGTATTTTTCAAAATTTTTTTTACAGTGGCAGTATTTACAATTTACAATGAATAAAGATGGATTAAGGGCACATCAATAGATGAATGAAAGGGCAAATTTTGGTGTATGCAAATGGAATATTGACCATAGGCAAGAAAGAATGAAGTTGTGAGGCATGCAACTAAGTGAATGGCAATCGTGAGCAGTATGTTAAGTGAAATAAGCCAGAAAAGAAAGGACAAACCTTATAATCCCTTAATAATGAGGACTAACTATAATGTCCCCAGTCTGGGAATTAAAACCAAAAGCATATGTTATTAGGGGAAGCTTATTGTAAAGATTCCCAGTTTGTAAGTTCTTGCCACAGGCACATCTATCCCTGAGTTATACTTTTTATTTCTAAATTCTGAGAGGCTGAGGTCTTTATGTATAACATGTGCAGACCCAGGAAATTTTGAGTATCTGTGTGACAAATGTAACTCAGAGCCAGAGACCTGCAGCTCAAAAGTCAACATCATCTCATGCAGCAACCGTTAAAGACGATGAAGCAGAGGTCACACCTCAAATAGAGATAATAATTTCTCACCTGTGGAATTCACGATAATATCACAAGCAATGTGGACTGCAATTTCACAAGCCAAGCTATCAATCTTGATGGTTTTCTTTTTGAAACTTATTCCTGCAAAGAATAAGCTAAGCCTATTTATAATTATGTCTAAGAGTGATGCCCAGGGAACCACTTTAGTTACTCAGGTGCGATTTATCTATCAAAGCCAACTTGACAGGTTAACTTTTGGACTCCATACTATGTGGGGCACGATTCCCAGTGTGAGCCTGGACCCAAAATAATGGTAATAGGAAAACATGCTTGACCAAAAGTGGAATGAATAATGAAAAAAAAATTAAGCTTCACTGGCTGAGAGATTTTGAATGGAGTGGAGAGTTCATTCTGCAGGTTATTCTTATACATTACATACTTATCCTTTTGTAGTTTTTAGTGGATTAGAATAGCTGGAAGAAAATATTAGAGCCTATTGAACTGTATTCAAGTAGCATTGATTCTTGTAGATAACAGTACAATTATATAGCTTTACAGAGTGACCATATGAATTTGAAAACCTCATGATTGACACTCCCTTTATCCAGTACACAGATGAGCCAAATAATAAGGATAAAAAAACAAATAAATAATATTGGATATAAGGGACATGGAATGGTTTGGGTATTCTCTCTAATTTTTTAAATTTTTTATTCTTATGTGCATCTATTTTGAGCAATGAAAATATTCAAAAATTGACTGCTATATTGAATGTACAAGTATATAATATAACACTGTGAATCACTTTGGAAGATTGTATAGTATATGAAAATATCTAAAAAATTGCATTAAAAACACTAATTTGGGACATAAAATGATGCAAATAAAGCAAAGAATTAGATAAAATTCAAGTGGTGATAAAAACCTCAAGAAATGGAAAAATTCAGTTCAACCCTAAATTAATAGGTGCATGTGGGATTTCACATGAAAATTAATATTAACATAAAAGTCAATACTGTATAAATTTGTATTTTGATTGAGGAAATAAAAAATATTAGTAAAATAAAGAAATGGACAGGCTTGTCAATGAGATAAGAACATATATTATTTGAAACTTAAAACAAATCAAAATAGTTAAAATATATTCTTAATAATATTTTTTGGTATGAAAAAGTATACTATTTTATAATAATACAATAGGGGTGGCTTTCTAAAGCAAGACAGAGCAGAAGGCATGGTAGAAAGAGGATTTTTGTTTCACTGTAGAAAAATATAACTAACAGACACAAATTCTAACAATAGATTTTGTAAAAACGTAAAATTCAAAATAAGACAAATTAAAAAATCATTTAGTGTACCACTTTGAAATTGTTTTGTTCCCAAAAAAAGCCATGTTCTTTAACCATGATTCAATATTGTGTGGGATCTTTTTCATTAAGTTGTTTCCATGGGCTGGATTCAATGGAGATGTGTCTCCAACCCTTCAAGATGGTGTCACTTACTGGCATCCTGTAAGAGAATCAGTTTAGAAAAAGCTTCAGAGCCAACACAGCCAGAGACTTTGGTGATACAGAAGGAAAATGCCCCTATGGAAACTCCTTGAAGAGGCTGGGAAAGAGAGGTAGCAGACATGCATGTAGGATTTCCACTCCATGGAAACAACTTGATATGCATCATTCTTTTAACCAGCAACCAGAAATGAAGTCACCCAACACAGAGGAACTTTCAGACATGTGCAAAGAAGTTCTCATGCTCAGAGGTAGTTGCTTCAGAATTCTACAGCACTCTAGGAACAATGATGTCCTGGGATGGATATCTTGGGAAATATTTAAATTTATGCTTACATTTAGATATGTATGCACATTCCATTTTTTAAATATCCATTAAGGAATAGCACACATTCTATTCCTTATTTGAAATGTCATATTTCTTTCTTAGCTTATCAGCTTCTGAATTTTCCATTCTATTCCAATTAATTGATATTTGAAGTCCAAGAAGACACAGATTCAATTTGTTGAGCTTCAAAGGCATTCTAAAATAAATAGTTTTCCTTATAAGTCTATCTTATTTTCTGAAGTTTTCCACCTATTCCTGCACATTGACACAAAACTTAGATGTGAGCTATCTTATCCTTCACTACAGAGTGCTGACACTGCATCCAGATACCACCTCAAAACCTATCCCTGCTGACAACACGAGGCCTAATTCTGTCTTTATGCATGTCTTGGTGTGAAAATTTTCCCCTGATGAAAAATGAATGGAGCTGCATCCTGAGTTCCAAGTCACTGGTTCATTAACTTGAATCTGCTTAGAGAAAAAAGGTGGCTGAAGGAAGGTTCTGGTGAGTACAAGCAAAAATGTTAGGCAGAATAATCCAAAGTACAGTTTGCCAGAAACTAAAAATGTCATTTCAGTAAGAAGAGATCAAAACAATATGACTTTTATCTTGAAAACAGCAATTCCTCCTTTGCGCTTCTTCCTTGTTCTACAGACTTCTTGCAGACAAGATCAGTCTTGAGAAGTCACTGCAAAGTTTTGACAAGACTTGTTGAGCTCCAAATCAAAATACCCCTGCTATAACAAAACACACAGGCAGGAACTCAATATGTGGAAAACATAGTCCCATCTTCACTGAAACTGGAAGAATTCAGAGACAAAAATCTCACGTGGAGACCAACAAGTGTGTTTTCCTTTCCCTTTCTTCAGAATGCACTAGAGAAATCCACATTTATTGTGGCAGGTTGGGTATGAGGGCTAGACCAAACCTTTGCTTCAGGTCATAGATGTATGACCTTCCTTGCTAAGCACAGAGTCACAAAGTGGGGATTCATGGGGTTTTTCCTGGTCCAGTTAGAATTTCCTAGTTTTCCTCCCACCCCTGGAGTCTTAATCACCAACCTGCATTCCCCTTGCTTCTCAAAGGCCCCTCTTTTCATGAGACAGACACCTTTGTCCCATGATTGCTTTTAATTCTTGGTCATCCAGTCTCCAGCTGTTCTGTGACCTGTCATGTGTACTGGGATAGACAGAAAGTTGACTAAAAATCAGTAAAGTAATCAACACTGGCCTCTAAGCAAAGAGGTGGCCTGCTGGGTAGTGCAGGGGTGTACCCTTTTACACCTCAGGATCCCAGACCATTTCTTCATATTCTAGAGCAAAGGAAACTGCTCTTTCATGATTTTAGTCAGAGTGATCTCAAGAATTTAATGCCCCTTTTCCAGAAAATCTCAATAAACTATAAAACAACCTTAAATTGAGAAAACCTTACTATTGGCAAGTAAGTTCAGAAAACATGAAAGAGAATCAAGTTAATAAATGGCTCTGAGCAGTTTATTCATCATGACAGATGGGCTCTTGATGCAGAGCTCTAAGTCAATTCATCCCACCCTTCAATATTTGCAGATAAAGAAAGGAGAAATCTTAATAGAACATATTATTAATATGTTCTAGCCCATACCCATAGCTCACAGATCACATAAGGGACTAAACTAAGCTGTTAGATATTATTTAAATAGCTACACTAATTTTTAACTGTTTATATAAAAATCATTAACATTCTTATTAGGTGCATGTTAAAACATTTAAATTATTCACTAAGTATAAAAACATTTTAAATATATAATAAAGACTAAAGAAACATAGAGAAATCTAAATCTGAACCTGAGACAGTACACTTATAATGGAAAGTAATTTGAAGATTAAAAAAAGAGAAAATCTAGGGCTCCTCTGTACCATTGTCCTCACTGCTACTTTTAGTCAAGGCCTTCTCTTCAATTCTACTCTCCTTCATCACTTTGCTGAGATAATTTTGTCTATTCCAACTCTCCACCTGTTTCTTTCCCAAGTTGTTCTATTGTCTCTCTTGAAATCTATGACACCTGTCAACTTCTATTTACCCTCTCAGTTTTACCTTTAATCTCCCTTACTCATCAGTTTGCCCTTAGGGCTCTGTTTTCATCTCACCATACCCTCATCCCCAAATATCCCCAAATATTTGAATGGAAACAGTGGATTCCATTCAAAACATGGAATAAAGATGCCTCAAACATTAGAAGGGCACTTTTCACTGGAACATCCAGAATAAAAACACAACATGGATTGGAATTGTTAGATTTCAAAAGGTAGTCCTCACCAGATGTGGAAAAATCCACCAGTAACCACCAGGATATTTTTTAACATGGTCAGACAACAGGAATCAAACCCAGGTCTCTGGCCTGTCAGACGAGAGCTCTGCCACTGAGCCACTGTTGCCCACCCAACTACCAGGATTTTGAGTAGAGAAAATGTTGGGTCAGCAAAGGATAACCTTGCAGAGACAGGAGGAAAAATACTTCCTAATAACTGTCACTCTAATGTGGTAATGTGGGGAATATTTATTGGATTAAACAAAAGGGAGATGGGGCTAGGGATGTTAAATCAATTGGCACATTAATATCTGCATTTAGGGCAGCAACATACTGAAAATGGATTGGCTTTTATAAATAGATATATTAGCTTACAATTTATAGTCTTTAAAATGTGAAAATATTCAACAAAAGTTATCAACAGAAGCATAAACTGAAGGTCCTTGGCTGGCATGCAGTGTCCCTTCATTCCTAGGTTTTGTCGCATTCAGATTCTGGTTCCAGTGGCTTCCACTCTGAGTTTCTGTGACTATTCTCTTAGCTTCCCCAGGGCTTTTATCTATGCTATATGGAAATTTTCTGTGTGTTTTAGTTTGGACATGTTCCAGGAAATGCAATAAGCTGAAAATGGGTTGGCTTTTATAAATGGAGTTCACTGTGTTGAAAACTTACTCTTCTAAGGTCATAAAAATGTCCAAACTGAGGCATTTAGAGAAAGATACCTTGACACAATTAGCCAATGGTTCCAGAACACCTCTATCAATTGGGAAGACACCTGCTGGTCCTTTGGATTTTGGTTTTAAACAGCTTCCGTGGGGCCATTTTCATTCTGACTCTCCACAGTTCTCCAACTGTGTTGGCTGCGAAGTTTTTACAAAATGCTTCCCTCTTAAATGACTCCAGTAAGTAAGTCACTTTGCATAGGTGGAGGCACATCTTCTTGGAAACTACTTAATCAAAAGTTTCACTCATAATTGGTTTGTCACATCTCTAAGGAAAAAAGCTTAATCTAAAAGATCCCACCCAACAATATTGAATCAGGATTAAAGAACATGGATATTCTAGGGTACATGATAGTTTCAAATGTGCATATTGTGTGCTCTTTATTCACTTATAAAGGTTTCTGGCAAGTGAGTAAGACCCAACTTTAATGGGGTGGGTCACATCTCAATTGAAATAACCTAAGCAAAGCTTCCCACCAACTACAGGTCTACAACCCTAAGAAGTTTCAAAAGAGCATGGCATTTACTAGGGTACATAATAGCTCCAAAGCTCCACAGTTGTAATCATTGGCTGTGTCTATACTTAAATTAGGTGTTGCCAGTTGAATGTTATCATTGGATGGTGGGTTCTGCTATCTGTCATCTTGAGTGGGCCTGAGAAGTTGCTGGAATTTGTTATAGGTGGTCCTCTGGATTTCTTTTAGGTCTGCTATTTCTCTTCTTGTTGTTGCTCATTTTGATTTTGCTCACAAGGTGCTATATATCCTCAGGTCATTTTAAGTTCAGGTCTTGGTCAAGGCAAATTGTGACTGGACTCAGTAGAGCTTTTAAAACTGAACTTATCTATAAGGTGTAGGTGGGAATTTCAGAGAAAAGAGAAAAGGAAATTCTGCCACTTAAGGACGGAGCTGTTTTGGCAGTGGTGTGATGGTAGGTGAATGGAAATCTTGGAGTTTGTTACAGCATTATCACAGGGATAGAATTTGAGATGAGTACATATTTATTAGGTGCATATGAAAACATTTAAATTTTTAACTTAACATATGTATTATGTGAATATTAAAACATGCATATTAAACTAATGCATATTAAAACATCTTCAGAGATTTTTGTCTCTGAAGTTTTCCACCTATTCCTGCACATTAACACAAAACTTAGGTGTGAGCTATCTTATCTTATCCAGGAGGAGTACCTTAGGGTAGGGTTGAGTCACCTCTTTCATCTTGAAAGTCAAAGGACATAGCCAGATGATAACTACCTTGGAAGAAGCAGGGCCCAGCCAATGGACATGAGTGTGGATCTCCCAGGAGAGTGGACTGTATAGAAATGAAGGCCCGGGGGAAGTTATGGCGTTTCACTGCCACACTCAAGATGGAAAAATGGTTTGAATGCATCTCCTCCATGAGGACTTAACCAGGACCAGCAAGCTGGATAGTGGCAGTGTAGATGGACAGTGAAGTGAAGCAAGAAAATGACATGGCAGATGGTGTCTAAATGGACCAATGGCAGAAAGGCCAGGTACAGTCTCTGGTCTTAGAGCTATTTCAATTGGAAATGCACACAAGAACTGTCACTAGAGCCACCAGACTTTAGAATCTCTCATGGTGCCAGACTCAATGCATGAGCTGGATAATGGGGTACAGGAATTTTAATGTCCATAGCAACTCAAAATTCTCCAGAGTTTAAGATCTGAGATAGCAAAGTGTAGGATTCCTTTAGGAAGATGGAAATTCATTAAAGTGGGTGTGACCATCTACTCTTGTCATATACTTCTATCTCTGCAGGAACCTTCACAGACCAGAAACAGGGATAGATGTTGGGACCAGTGTAAGAATGGGGCTTGAGCAGGAGGTTGTATCACTGTACTTTAGGGAACTTGGCCTTGCCTGTGTCATATACACAATGAGGACCCATCTCTGTCCATACATTTCCCAATAGAAATTGAGTCTCTTCATTTGCAACCATATGATTTCCTTCATTGTGCAACAGACCATGGCTATGTCCCTCCTATTTTCAATAAAATATTTCTATCAATTTATGATTAAAACTTATAGGTTTGTGATCCACTTATATTTGAAGATGAAATGTATTTCTCTCAACAAGTGGAAAACCATTTAAGACAGAACTCTCATTGGGAATAGGTGGAGAAGTGGGTCATGGAGAGATAGAAGCACATGACAAGAGTAGATGGTTATGCTCATTTTAAACCTCTATAAAAACAAGAGACACTGACACAGAGGAAAGCCTTGAATTAAACACCTTAAACAGTGTTCACATAGAGCATTTCATTAGCTTTTTTCATTATTCTAATTATTCATTAGCAATATTAACCAGTTTTTAAATGTTTTCAATATTTTAATATTCTTAAATTTATAGATGTAAATAATCTGTCTTATTATAAAATATTTGTTTGTTAATATTTTCTTTGTAGTCTGATTTTATTCTTCCTCATGTGCTAAAAAATGTAACACATAGGAGGTTCAATATATGTCCATTATATCAAGCGCATTCATTTTATTATTTAATTGTTGAATCTTCAATAAATCCTATTTACTGTACTTGGTAATAATGTGAAAAACATCTTAATTTTTTAAAATGAGAGATTTCCATTGATTCTATAAATTTTATGACCTCGACTTTTTCAAGGTAGCAATGACATTCCATAAATAAAATAATCCCATGACCCCTCCTAATTGTTTCATCCTTTCCTGTTGTTGTTGATAAACATGTCCACATAGACTCATTGTCCTCAACTTGGGAATATGGAATCCACACTAAAGCCAGCCTTCCTAACATGCTAATTTGTATAATGGCATAATAGAGAATATTTAACTTTCCAAGATTCCCAATATCCAGTTATTATTTTGTTTTCTTTTTATTCTAATATTAATCATCTATTACTTAAAATCTTATTAAAACTTTGTGACTTGCTTCCTAAGCACATTTTGTCTCAGGCATATTTCCATTTTTACTTCAGAGTATGTTAGATATACTACCCCAAATCCCTGAACACTCATATATTTTAACTGATCATCTTTCATCTCAGGATTGAGATAAAACCAAAACTGTTCCTTGATGACTTGAATTTTATGTTATATTATTTTATCTCCTTCTCCTTCATTCAGGGCCACTTGCTGGAGAGCACTCGGTTTTCATTTTCTTTAAGTTGATTGAGTATTTCGCTAAATTTTCCAGTTTATTAAACTTTTCTCATACTTTTCTTCCAAGTTAACATCTGTGGAGATTAAACTTATTGGGCTTAAGTCTACATACTCATAATGGTTTTATTACTCCCAAAGCACTACAATTTTAATGAATTCTTAGGTTCTAAACATCTTTATTGTAACATTAAATAATAGGGAACATATAAATGCATTCTGTGTAATATTTACTTTAGGGCCTTCTCTGCCTCCAACATTGTGAATGAGATGAAGGTTATTTTTCACACTATCTCTATTATGCTATTGTTTTGGTGCTTAGACATGAATAAGTAATGAATTAAGAAATTCCTCTACTTTGTGTAAAGTAAAAATAAATAAATAAAATGTACAACTATCTGCCTTCTGTGGCAAGCAGTGGACAGTGTGGGGCATTCTGGAGTCATGTCTCCAGGGAAGAAAAGGACTGGTGGTTGTGAAACATAAAACAATGAGGGCAGAGATATTTGACTGCTAGGAATTGAGATGATGAATTTTACCAATAAAGTGAAATGAAGCAATACATGGCATAACAAGATGCAAATGTGTTCACCAAGAGAACAGTGTTTTGGGAAGCTCCTTTTTCAGGGGAGGGTGAGCTGAACACATTACTATGAATGTGTTGGACCTGTTTCTTGTACCTGTACAAGATTAAAACCATAAGCCACTGACCCAGATCATGAGTCCCAAACATACAACATCAGGACAACTTAAAAGTGCTGCAAGCAGTGACTGTGTGCTTTTGTTATCACTTATCCTTGAACAAATTGTGAATGTAGAAAACAAGTTTGCATCCAAAATTTTTGAGATTTTTCAACTCAAAACAGCCATTGTCTAAATTTCTTAATTCATTACCCAATCCATTTTCTTTGTGATGTTTATGCTATTCCACTTGCCTGTCACATAAAGAGGAGAAATTATATTTACCAGCATTTATGGAAACCAGCAGTATTTAAGGGAGGCATTGATACCCTTCTGAGATTGTATGTTAAGCTCTGCTCAACTGGAGATTCTGGGACTAATATTAATGGCCTGGAAGAAACTCAAGAGACAGATGATGCTAATAGCGAATGGAGAACACCTTGTGAATGTAGAAAATATGTGTGCATACAAAATTTTTGAGGAAATATTTTGACTCAAAACTACCATTGTCTAGTGAATTCCTTTAGAAGCAAAGACCAGGGAGTTTGCTATAATAAGGTGCTTGAGAATCATGTCTGAGTACTTTAGCCTATATCCCATGGAGTAAAAGAAGATATAAGGGTAAAAAAGAGAGCTATTCCCCAAGATTTCAGATGTCATTTCTGATAAGAGCATCATTCCTATTACCAAATCACATATGGCCATTTTGCTAGTTCCTGATGACTAGGAGCATCATTCAGGGAATGGTACATTCAGAGTCTGAGCATCCTGTAGGGAAATATGCAATAGATGTGTTTCATTTTGGCAACAGCAAACAAAATTTTTCCTGTTAATGTTAAATCTTACAAAAATATATTTTCCTTTCCCTTAGAGATTTATTGGTTTTCAACGATTTCTTTTTATATAAGATCTAAACATATATATGTATGTATATATATACATGCATACTCTCAGAATTATTAATGCTTTATTTATAACATTTATAACCACATTATAAAGTAAATGCTGCTGGCCCATTATACAGAAGAAAGGAGCTTAAGCACAGAGAAACTAAATCAAGTTTCTAAATTCACCTTCAAATAAGGAACAGAATCAGTTGTTGATGTTGGGTTTAAACACTATACTATCAAAAGTTCAGATTTATTATGTTTTTCAAATAATCCACATAAATACACATGTTTAGTATATCCCATTCAATCTTAAAATATTGGCTGTACTTTCTTTAAAATTGTGATTTTGGTAATTTCCATCTATTTTTAGTTGTTTATTTTTTAGGTAAAATCATCTATAAATTTTCGGACATCAAGACAAGCTATAGATGCACTGAAATTAGTATACTACTAAAGAATAATCATCAAACAACAAATGAAATTTTTGAATGTAAAAATGCCCAAAATTCTACCATCTCAATCATGAAGAAGTGTACAATGGAAGGGTTATGTCTAAAACAACAGGACATGAAAATGGACACAGATAAAATATTACAGGAGAGAAACTCACTGTCATTAATTACAGAACATGCTATTACCTGTTTATTAATGCCTAAGCATTATATGAAACTCTATTATAAACATCATAACTGGTAATAATATCAAAGCATATGTTGATGATGTAAAACTGAATATTATAGTATGGAAACATATGTGCTGAATAAATTTAAAATAGTAATAAGATGAGAAATGGGGTTAAGAACAATATACAAACATTTTTTGGAACCAGAGGAAAAGTCACAAAATAATTGAATAATCAAAGATGCTGAAGTCCTTGATTTTTTTCTAAAACTGATAACTTTAGGTCAAGAAGTAACTACTTCCTGGAATCCTCTTTTTCTGATTTCAAGAGAGTAAACATTCTCACCACAATCAAATGAACTAGTTGTTTTCCATCTACACATAATTACTACGTCTATTAAACATATAACTGAGAGCAAGTAAAAAGTTTTTTATCTCTGCAGTTTCTGCACATAATCAGATTTAATTACTTCCAACATACCAATTAAGATGGTAATGGTGGGGTTTTGAATTAACTAAGTTGGATCTTGAGTTTGTGTCTGGGTAAAGACTATGTAATATATTAGGAGTCTCAGCCCTTGTGTGAGAAAGGATAGTTTGTTGCCCACAATTCCTAGGATGAGAGGTGTGCTTTGTGTGTTTGACAGGAAGCATGATTGGTGGCCCAATCAGCTTAGGTGGTTCAGTCAGCAAGTGGGATGCACATTCCCAAAGGAAGAGGGAACCATGGGCTAGTCCTTGATGCTGTCCAGAGGTGGAGGCTAGTAAGATTCCTGAAGAGTCAAAGGTTGGTTAGTTTAAAGCAAATGCACCTGAAAAGATGAAGGGGATGTTGGTCTGAAGACACAGGATATGGGTAGCTTATCATTGAGGACCAACTCTGAGTTTTAGGTGAAATGTGTGGGTGTGGTGTGGGTTGGTGTTTGCAGATTAGGATTAGGGCTCTGAGGAATTTATGTCTCAGGGATGGAAAACTGTTAACTAACTACGTCAAAGGTTGGTATTGATGAAAGTGGCTTAGCAGAGTAAGATGGATACTGAGACAGGCCACAAAAATTTTGATAGGAGTGATAGGAATTTTAGAAAATTTCTATTAGGTCAGGAAACATTCCCCTGTTCCTTCTAGGGAAGATAAAGATGTCTTTCTAACTTATCATACTAGATAAATTAAAAAATCAGTTTGTTCCAGCATAGATCAAAATTCAACAATCATGTCCATAAAGATTGTAATAAATTACATTAGAAGATGTCAGCTATTGATATAGGGTCCAGGATCATCAGGCCATCTCCAGAAGCTACACATGTGCCTCAGGATTTATTCCATTTTCTTTTGTGGTTTTGGGAGTGAGCCTTTTTCTACACCACACAAAAAAGTTATTTTCCAGACATGAGCACCTACCTGGACTCACACAGGGCTTAAAGTGATGGTCAGAACTTCAAGGCAAGTGTGAAAAGGTGGGAACCAGAATCTGAGGTATGGGTTAGTGATTCTATGATATCACCTCCCCTCAAAACTACAATTATCTTTTCAGGTATAGCAGCTTAACAGTACATTTGGGGATCTGAGAATATTTTAAAAATCAATGTCCCAGTCACCAATTATCAAAAATAATTACAGATATCTAGGAAACTTCTATAAAGAGTTTGGAAAGTTTAAAGCAAGCTCTTTTCCATCATCTCTTGTGGCACAGGGTCTTACATGGAGTGATAAGGAAATGCTGATGTCTGATACTTGAGGGACTGGCAGTATAGCATATGTACCTAATTGGAATTTCTGCTTCCATAAAAACAGCATTACCCAAAATAAAGCTCTCTCTCATTCTTCAGACTTCTAATCTACCCAATCTGTTATATTATAGGCAGAGAAATGGAATCAGTAAAATTTCTTTAGAATAATTTAAAATTTGTTGAGTTAAAAGAACATAAATGTTGACAATTGACAATGGAAACCACAATTGAAATCACTGTGCTCATTTGCATAACCCAATGCAAAAAAATTTTAAAATCTTGATGGCATGGAATATTTCTAGGAAAATCTACCTTACTAAATGGACCCTAATAGAGATATGGAGTCTACACAACATCTTTGGCAAAAGAGAAAAATGTTTAAAAAATGTCCTGCACAAATAAAAGCCCAAGTTTTTAATAATATAACAGGTAAATTAGACGATATTTCTAATATCTGTTAATTCAATAATATTTGCCCACCTCAAGAGTATTGAAAGAAACTAAAATTTGCAAATAACTTTTGAACTTTAAATACAACATGAATTAAAAAGACTAAATTTTCACCAAATGAAATATGACTGAAGAGTCTCCCATTTTCCTACAGATACAAATAAATTAATCCTAGTAAATACATAGGAACAGTTCAGTTGCAATAATAAATAGTGACAAATTGCCAATGATTCCTGAGTTTCAAAAAAGATTGTAATTATATTTTAACCTGAGCCCTACTGACTCCAGAGCTGAGCTCCACTCCAGATTTCAATCACCTAGTGGGATTTGCTTGCAGAAGTAGCAATTGTTCACTTAGAAATAGATACCTGTGTCCTTGAGCAGTAGTTAACATGTTCAGTACTTTGTGGTTTTATAATACTGTGGCAGCTAGAGAATTTTGGTTTGTACCCATTTAAGGGAACAACTTGTTGAGGTAAAGTTCTTTGAAAGTTCTAGGGATAAGTTAGCACACCTTGCTGGACTATAATAATGCCTCCAGTTCTTATTCCAGCAGTTGTAGCTATTCTTAAAGTTGTGAGAATTGGAATTAGTAAGGGGAAGAGACATTTCTTGTTATTCATCAGATACTGAGATAGTGGGGATAAGGTAAACAAGCGTGTGGAGTCCTTTCTACAGAGGGAAAAGTGTCATACATACAGTCGATCTACACAGGCAGAAGATTCTGCTATCTAAGTGGGGAGTTAATGAAGTCCTACAGTGAGGACTGGATTAATGGTATGAAGGCAAGCTCCATCATGGCTGTACATTTGCTGGACTTGTACTGTTAGGAGAGAAATATAGTTTAGCTCTTTTGGTGGGAGCTAGGCAGGGAGTATGGACAGGTATTGTAGAGATTATTTTTTCAAGGGTGATAATGCTATTGTTTGGATCCCAGTGTAATTCTTCTCATGAGCTGTTTAGACTAGAAAGAGTGTAACATTTTCATAAGAAGGTGGTGTCAAGCACTATGCAGTTACAAATGGAGCAAGAACTGTTGTGGCAATATTAAGAAGATGACTAATATTTTATTGGTTTCCCATATGGCCCATTTAGTAAAGTGACAATACTTAAGGCAAGCAGGGGGATGACTGCTGAGTTGATGCCAGTTGAAGATTGCATAAGATTTAGTTCATTTCCTTTCCTAACAAGGCTGCATGTCTTACTTTTTTAGGTTTAGGAATTTTCATCTCCAGTAGACACACTGAAGATAAGGTTGTAAGTTTGTGCATCTAGCAATCCCAACAGTGAAGCATGGGAAGAACAGTGATTAGATAATATAGAGGGGATAGACACATTTCCCAGATGGATTGGTGATATTTGCCGGGCTCCTTTGATGGTGCAGAAATAGGTACTGAATACCATTGTAAGATAAGTTGCTCAATGGGGCATCAAATTTTGGGCAGAATTGATAGTGTGGGATTGTACAAATAGAGTTTCCCATTTGGGGGCCGAAATGGGTTATGCTGACATGTTAGTCCCTTGACTTAACATAACCAGCATTTTGTTTTGTTTTTGAATTTTATAGTTTGTTTTGCTACCTCAAGGAGGGGGTGGTTTACAGCTTTAACTAGTGTTAAGATAAGCATAGTGGTGATTAAAACAGCAGTGAGAAGCATACTTAACTTTTTTTTTAAACAAACAGCAAGAGTTTAATCCTTCCAGTTGCTGGCAGTTGTAAGATTCCAGGATTCCCTTTGCTCAGGGGGTTCTATGAGATCATGGCAGGGGAGCTTGATACTTGACAGATTAATCTACCTGTATAGTCCACTGACTTGGACTGCTGTAGGGGTGAAGAATTCCTGAGTAAAGTCCTTTCCTTTTAGTCTCCATCTAGGAGCCAGACCCATTTTCTTGGCAGGTTTAGATTGAGACAATCTTCAAATATTACTTTAAGGTTGGGTGTGACTGATCCTGGGACAGGAAGAAATAGAAGGCCTATGTCTTGTCTTAGATTTTTTGTGATTTTTAGGCAAATGAAGAACTTAGTTAAATTATGGATGCCTGGATCAAACATCAGCTGGAGAGGTGTACACATTCTAAACACATCCTGAGTGTGTTGTGAAAGTTCTAAACACATTCTGAGTGTGCCATGAAAAGATTCAGTATTCAGAACATGTGGTTTTCTTGGGATAGTTTTGCTAACATTTGTCTGAATGAATGATTGGCTCTTTTTCACTTCCCAAAGGAATAGGGTCTCCAAGCAGAGTTGAGAGTATGCAACAGCCCAAGTCAGTGCTCAGGTGAACCAGGCTTCACTTACCTGAGATATTTGGCACTTCCTTCCTGTCCCAGTGCCACAGTTGACCTGTGCTCTATGCAATTCACCAGCAGCCCTTGTGTCTTCCTCTCTGCCTCTCACCCTGGGAACACTCAGCCTCATTATTAGAAGCCTTAAATCAGAAATTTCTAATTTCTGGTAATGATTGTGATGGCAGAGTGCTTAGTAATTTCAAGTTTTTCTTTGTTTTTGTATTGAATAAATATATAATGGTCAATTTGCATGCAATATCATGTGAAATATTTTGACATACCTTTAAACACCTATGTATATATGTACAAACACACACACACATGAACACCAAGAGATAAATGTTAGAATGTTACTTCAGTAAAATTTCATGTTCCACCTATTATGGGAATTAATTCTTTAGGTTATAAGCAAGATTTTTTTTCCTGAAAGAGTTTGCTGAAAAATTTTGCAGCTAGTAATATATAGAAATCTTTGATAAAAGGGATTTTTACATTTTCCTTGAAAATTTCTTATAGTCTATGTCTTTTAATGTTTATATTATTTTAATGTTTGCATAATATTTGTAACTTTTGTATTCCCTTGAAATTAATTATGTAAAAATAGGACTTAAATTTAAACAGCATAGAATAATGAAATGCAAAAGTAAGGCTGCATCTCCTCCATATCCCTTGCCCTCTTCTCCTTGGAATAATAATCACAATTTATAGTGTACCCTTCAGATATTTCTATGCATACAAAATATATGTTTATATGCATATTATTGGAGAAGAAGACAAAAGAGGAAGCTTGGTGTGAATTGAAATCCTGACAGTCTCTCTTATTGTGAATATTGTAGTGAGGTGATGTACCAGAATTCTCACTTTCCTTGTCTGTGAATTGGACATTATATTATTATAATCTAACACAGGCTGTTAGGACTAAGTGACTGAATATTTTTAAATGCCTTTTAAGCATTGTATGCATGTTTTTCAAAATTTTAAAAACTCCTCATTTATTTCCTTCAAAAGTCCTATTAAATATATGCAATATGCTCCTTTCTGCTGCGTTTCAATTTTGAAGTGTTATATATCAGGATTTTTGTCTCAATTTCATCAGTTTTTAGTAGCTTAATATTGTTTTTGAGCATGAATGTAGTACAATTTGTTCAATAAATTCCCTAGTAGATATTTCAGCTGTGGCATGCTATTTGCATGTGTTCATTCATTGATGAATAAGAACAGTACACATTTTTGGTAGTGTGGCAGGGTCCTTCCACAACAGGACCTAGTCTTCCCTTCATTCAAAGGGTTCTGGTTCTGTAAAGTCTCAATCATTTGAGGGATATGATATCTGTATTTGTGATTCAGTTTAGACTTTTTTTTTACTTTAACTAGAACTTGTCTCCTTATAGGAATCAACTACAAATTTAGCACACTGTCCACATACTTCACTTGTACATGCACCTTGATCAAGTAGAAAACACCATAGGTCTCTTTGTGATAGACTATTCTTATGACTGCCTTGATTCCACTTTATCTTTGAGCGATTCCAACTTTGTCTTTGGTGATTAAGGCTTCCCACTTGCCTTATGCCAACTCAAGATCTGATCTTCTGCATTGTATATAAAGATTCAAATTCATTGGCAGCAGTTCCCACAATAATATCTCACCTACAGAAGAAAATGACTTCAGAGCTTTTCAGGGTAGATGAGATCATTCATTCCCAACTTTGTAATACTAATTTCATCCTTTTCCTTAAAGCATTCCTTCACTTGATTTCCTATGGATTTCTCCTCTCTAGACAATGGTAGGTTTTAATATGGCTGTACAATTTGATGAAACACGCTAAGCAAAGGAATAAAGAAAAGTAGACAAAGTTCATCAGCTTTGACAAAGGGGAGCCAAGTGTGATACTGCCTAAGTTTTTTCAGATAAACTCTGTATGATGTGAAAATAGGGGGACATCTTGCATGCTATGAATTTAGGAGTAGGAGAATAATTGTGCAAAACAGAAAAATGTCTTTCTGAGTATAGACTGTCATGCAGTTGATATAGTGGTTATCCTCAGAATTAGGGTGTGAGATCAAATTGCCTATGTACACAGTGCAAAGTTTCATGCAAGTGTTGTGCTTCATACTAGCCAAGTGATTCCACAGGAGGTATCCCCTGTGACCATGAAACAGATGAGTTCAGACCAGGTGCCATCACAAAGCAGCAGTCTGAGACCCAGGAAGCTTAAACAACTTGTCCAAATCAAGACCCAGAAAAACTGCCATAAAAAGCAACTAATAATCTTTCCACTGTCTCCTACTAAGTATGAATGGCAGCCAAGCTGTATTATGCTTCAAATCCCAAAGATAGGCAGACAAGGGTCTGGCAGATGTTCTAATTCTTTTCCTATAAGCCACAGTCTGAAGACTCTGCTTTCTGAGTAGTATAAATTCCTTCATTTCAATTGTCAGAGATTGTGAATCTGGGAGTGCGTGGAAAGGAGAGTTAAGATTCATTCTTAGAGCCCCTAGTGTTGAACTGGTTGACCCTTTCTTTCCTTTCCATGTGTTTGTTACTAGTTCCTCTCTGCTTAGATTGAAATATAAGAAAAGAATGTAGGGATAAGACCCAACTATCACTATGACCCTTCTAGGAAAATGACAGATATTCACTATTGACTACTATGGATCCCTCCATTGAATCAATAGAAGTCAGTATTCTTTCTGTATGATTCATTTTTAAAATGACTAAAAACAATTTTTCATTTTTCCTTTGAGCTACACAAAAAGAAGACCATTTTGTACATGATACTAGGTTGATATTCCAGTCAGTGGTTCTCCGAAGAGGACTGGCACATGATCTGAGATGCATGGAAGCATGATGCTCCATCAGATAAGATTCTGCACTCTGAGTTCACACCTTCATCCTTCACATGTGAGTAGAGGTATTTAGAGCATCTACATTGTTGTCCATACCAGCCTTAACAAGGAATTGGACCCAGAAAATTTAAAAGGAGAAGAAGAGAGATGAACAAGTGTTGCAAGACTTTTTTCTCTGGTTACTATCCTGCAATATGCTGATAATACCCTACAAATTTATGGAAATGCTTTATTTTGTACTTTTCTTGGAACTGTCTGCCAAACGCTGACTGGAGGTTTTATACAAAATTAATTGTCCTCTCTCTGATCAATGTTCTGCCAAATTTCCTTCTCAGAAGAGTTATGTTTTAATTTCAAGTTGTCCTTTTCCCTAAAATAATTACATTCATAGCATCAAAAATTGTACAGGCAAAGGTTTGTCTAGAGTATGTTGGGCTAAGTTTCCTCATGCTATCTGATGGACATATATGATTTGTGAAATATTGACCAAAAATTATGCTTCTCTGTGTGTCAGAGAAACAGTGGGAGTAGCTCCACAGCCCACACAGGAAGTATATAATGGAATCAGAGGTCCATTGAATATTTTTGAGTACAAGCATGAACCATAATTCTCCTCAGAAAATAATAGATCTAATCATAGGATGCATCCTAAGACCTGGAATAGATGGACACTAAGAACATGTACTGTGGACTAGAGTAGAAGGCTTTTATCTCAGTGCAACAAAACAGTCATAATGAGACTTTAAGTTGAGTGAGAAGATAAAAGAAGCATGCATAGTCATGGGCTTTCCTCTTAATATATATTTTAACACATCCCACCACACATACTGTACTAAGTAATCTTTATACTTGTCTGGGCCTCCCATGTTTCCCCCTCCATTCTCAACACACCTCATACACACACATCATAGCAATTCTCTATTTATGTCATGCATAACTCAGATATCTGCTTTTTCTGCTCCACTATTAAAGATCTCATTTTTTTTTACCCCAACATTTATGCAGCCTTGAAAGACTGAAGACTTTTCAGATTTAAATATATAACAACCTTGGTATATGTACTCTCAAAATCTCTTTTGTCTGTATTTTAGCTTTCCTTATGAAATTTGCCTAGGTCTTACATCAATACAGATATAGAAATCATCTCCCTTGATGTATCCCCAAAATAATAAAGTTACACAGAAAAGTCTCAGTGAAATCTGTGACTATTTAAAAAGAAACTAGTAAGTGTATTACATCGGAAGGCATTTGCCAGTCCACCCCATGGCAAGTTCCATTTGATTTTATTTACCCATTAGCAGCCTTGACTCCCCCTTCCACCTATACAGAAACCTGAATAGCTGGTCTCCCTCTCCTGCATATCAGGTCCCACACTACAATATTTCACATTATTCTTCCATTTTTGTTGTACATTTCCTCTCTCCCAGGTAGCTTCTCCAATGCATTTAAAATCCATTATGTTTTGGAGAGTGGGTGAGCATTCTCTTCCTTTTATTATAACCCAATCCATATTACATATATGTTTTTCATATTTCTTTTTTTTTGAGTCACACCAGTAATTATTCTCAGGAACTGTGAAAACATGTAATATTTTGCACATATTGTAAGAAAATAAGTTAGCCTGAATCAATGCATAGATGCTGGCAGAGAACTTTATTACTTATGGCTCAGTAGATAGCATAAGCTTAATGTTTGCATCAGTTTCCCTTGTATTACAAGACCCACAGGAGTGTTTCAGAGAATGCTGCAGCACGCACAGTGGGTTAAGTCAGAGTTGGAAACACTAAATTTAGGATAATTCAATATTTTAAATGGAAATATTAGCTCACCTGTAATATCCATTGCCTTGGAAGGAAATATTATATTTATTAGTATAGAAAGGAAAGAAATATGTTCTCTGCTCCAGAGGGAAAATATATCTCTATAACTAGTCTCTTTTCTATATAAAATATGATGAACAGACAATCCAGAACGAAAGCTATCAATTCTTCTACCCTGAGGACACATATGTGATAAATTCCTGGAATACTGCTTCTAAATAATATATACCTGTCATTTTATATTGCCTTTCCCTCCAAAAATTTTAGTTGACCTCAAATAGTGGAATTGAAAATGGTTATAGGATAAAATTAGGATTACATGACTCGCTCAAAATGATCTTTTCAGTATCAGCAATCATACTGACTTCAATGTCAATCAATTCTTATTCCTTTTTTCTCATCACATATTGTGTAAGAATAAGAAATCTCCCTACTGCCTTTCCAGAAATTCTGTATTGCAGTTGGTTTGGTGTGCTTGCATGTTGTTTTCATATCAAATGAAGATGAATATTAATAAAGGAGTGACAACATTCTCTGTAATGAAACTTTATGGTTCTATGAATTCTTTGTTCTCAATAAAATGCTAAAAAATGTAAGCCCAAGCCACTTGCTGACCATTTGCATCAGAGACTCCTAGTGTCAGTCACAGGCAGGGAAATGTGTGGTCAAGTAGATAGTTACAGCTTGAAATTCCAAGTAAACATACAGCCATATTTGTATAGCCAATAGCAATTCTGAACAATATGTATTACTATAGACAATGAGAGTCTTTAGGATCATATAAAGTAAATATAATACTGTGATAGTTAGGTTCTGCCATCAATTTAGATAAGTGAGGATGCCCAGTGGTCTGATTTTGCAAGTACTGGCTTGACTGCTACTTCAAGGATTTTTTTCATGGCTGGTTGATAAAACAGAAGGTTAGCATATTAAATCATCAGTCAGTTGATTGCAGCTATGGCTAATTACATCTGTGGTCAACTAAGTCATGAATCTAACAATATAAACCAATCAGTTGAAGACTTAAGGAAAAAGAGAGACTTTTTCATTGCTTCTTCAGGTACTGAGCCTCTCCTGTGGAGTTTGTCTCAACCTTTCATCAGAGCTACCAGTTTCACAGACTGCCCTATGCATTTTGGAATCTTACATTCTCATGGTTACCTGAGACACCTTTATAAATCTCATATTTTTAAAATTTCTCTAGAGAACCCTGATTAATACAGTTAGTACCAGGAGTGGTTCTTCAGAAACAGAATCTTAAAAATGGGTTTTTGCAATTGGTTTTCTACTCTGATTAAACCCAAAGCCACTAATGTCTCTGTTTCTAATAATCAAGAGGGTAATAACAGTACAAGGGGTAAGTTGACAAGAGAAATGTGCAAAATATCACAATTAGATTCTGCTAATCATACTCTTATATGAGATGAAGCTCCACGTGAGAGTATTTTGTATTACTTTAGAGAGTTTTGTGGAACTAAAAGGTAAAATGATGTTGGCTGATTGTTCTTAGATACACTGGATAGAATGAACAGGGAAAGAGGTGAGCTGAAAACTTCATATTTATAACTTAGGCAAGATACTAATAATGTAAAAGTTTCCATGTGTGTGCTGAATGAAAACAATATCTTCTGTGGTCCCAGATTTAAGATCTCTAGAAAAAAAAAACCAACACAGATCCTCAATGTGTGAGTTGCAGACTTAGAACATAAAGAAAATTTTCAAATCTTGCAGGGTGTCTTTTGTTAAAGTAAGAGCTTTGATTGGAAAATATTGGGATTCTGAAACTTAAGATTGTGACATATGGCTTGATAATGATGGTTTTGGAGAGATAGAGTCCCAGAAATCTTCTTAGGTTTTGCTAGATAGACCTGTAATGGACTGCCCTGAGAAAAAGCTTTCTGACCTCAAGCTTGCCTTGAGGAGGCAGCTTCCCAGTCTCCATCTTCCCAGAGTAGTCAGCCATCCAACCTTGAGCTGAAGAGATTAAACCTTCAGTGTTAGCTAAACTTGTAACCACCTTCTCTGAGGAAAGAGCCCTCACTCTTCTATCTGGAGTGATTAATCCTGCATCATCAGATGAAACTGCAATAGAATGCCTTGTGGTAACTGTCTTGAAAGATACTTCTTCATTTAATGACCCACCCCCACCACCTCTCTTTTCTTCAAGACTTATAACTAGACTAAAGTTTTAACATGCTCTAAAAAGTGAGGTACAAAGTGTGACACATGAGAAAGTATACTATAATCTGAAAGAACTGCATGAGCCCTTCTCTCTATGAAGGGAGCAATCATGGGAATTTGTTGAGAATGGATATTAAACATGGGAGATAATGGTGGAAAGAATATAAAGTTGGATCAAGCCAAATTTATTGATATAGGCCCACTAAGCAGAGATAGGCACTCAATGATGTAGCTCAAGGGTTTAGAAAGAGCATTAATAGTTTGTATGGATGGTTGGCTGAAATATGAGTCAAAGGTGGCCAGCATTACCTGAGGTTGAAGTGCCAGAACTGCGCTGGTATAATGTAGCTGGGGGATCCAGAGGTTTAGAAAAATGTAAATGTTAAAGTGGATTTATCATGAAAGACCTGCTCATATATCCAAGGAATGTTCAGAGGACACATCTTAAACTAGCATGATGATAAGTAAATTCGGGAGACTAGCTCCATCATCCCTGAAGACTCTGTATTTGCTTTATTCTGTAGGTCAGTCATTACTGTGGGAACCACTGTCAATGAGCTAGAATCCTTAAAAAGAATGGAGATGATCACATCCCAAGTTGGCAGAAGCCATGTGGTGACAGTTATTCATAATAGACAAGGTGGGATTGACCACCATATTAGGCAGGGGACACAAAGGAGTGTTCAATATTATCTGAGAGACTTGAGGCATCTGATAGTAGATGATGGGGTAGCTAGAAGTCAAATAGATGGGCAGTCTACCAAATTCTTGTTTGAGCTGTATAAGGAGAGGAATTCTATGTCATATGAATATGTCTAAATTTAATTTAAAAAAGAAAAGAGAGTTAGGGCCCCTTATTCAATTCCCAGGCTTGAGACAGTTTATAGGCCCAGAGCCCATGAATGAGGGTAGGGCTGGGTACCTTGGGGTAGGACATTTTACAAACCCCAAATTTACACTGTTTGCTTTTCTCTCAGCCTTCCCCAAGGAGACCTTTTACCAGGTTAACTGTAAATTGGAAAAAATAATAGTCAGATATTTGGGGGGT
>PVIY010037730.1:0-24438 GCA_004026745.1 Myrmecophaga tridactyla | reverse complement strand
CAAAACAAAATCTTAACAAGGTTTATACATTGCATTTGATTGATATAAGACAAGTCTTGTTTAATCTATAGATTCTCTCTCCTCTTCTATTTCCTTCAATTATTTATGGGAAAACGGAATTTTGTCTTCTCAAGTTTTCCTCAATCTGAATTTTTCTTATTGCATCGCTATTTACAAACTATGTCTGAGCATATATCTAGGTTTGCTTATTCATTATTGTTTATTTACTAAAAAATGAAAAGCAATTTGATATAAAGATTCAGCTTTTTAAAATTTTTTTCTGACAAACAGTATTTCATGATAATTTGGACATTTTGTTTTTCTTTTTTATTTTAATGACCTTCAGGATACTTAGGTTTAGAATTCCATTATTTATTCAAATATCTATTATAATCTCTCTAAATATTCTCATGATTCTTTTCATTTTTATATTTGATTGTGCTCAATCGTGCTCTCCCTATTTCTGAATGCTGTAAGCAGTATCAGTCTTTATGTAGCAAGAATATTGCTAATTTTATAATGGCTTTTATTATTTTCTTCATGTTATTTCCTTTGTTTTACTGTTTTTGTTTTTCATTATTATCAAATCATTTTCTATTCTAATATCATAAATTTTAATTTGATTTGTGTTTTGCTTAATCTCCTTAAACATTTAGAAAATGTTTTATACAGAATGTCATCTTTCCTATAATAATTCCTTATCTCAAAGAATATTTTTGCAGATCATCAACTTGTTATATCCCTTTTAATTTTTACAAAATACATATGCACAAATTCTATGTTGCCGCCTCTCTGTTACTTATCCTTGAATGGAATGAGTTCTAGCAGGACCTGATATATGCACAAAAATAGCAATTGTGAGAGAAGAATGTAACATGATTGAACAGACACAGCCAGCAATTTTAATTTACTAAAAATTTTATTTAAAAATTCCTACAAAGATATACGCAATTCTCTACTCTATAGGTACAATATAGCCCCCAGTCCCGCCTTCAAAAATAGTTGGTGCCTCTTATTTTCACAGTGAGCTGATTACACTGGCTAGGCCTGTGTATAGGCCTGCCTGCCAACCCCAGGGATCTCAGCTCACAGACCTGTTTTTGCTAGGTTTTCAAATCTCAGCTAAATTAATTCTGGGGTGACTTTCTCTCCATTTTATTGACCTATCTTTAGGTCATTCTGTTTGCTTATTTGTTGGTTCATTTTAGGATTGGTTAGCTGAGTCTAAGAAAAAGAAGATAGAAACTCCATGTGGCAACCATTCAGGCGTCTGAACTATGTTTGCAACACATGCCACTGAGGTGACTGATCCTTGATTAAAATAGAGCATTTTTGTTTAGACTCTCTTAAAGAAAACATTGCTTTGTTCAAGATGTGGAGAGATCACTGTTTCACATTTTCAAATGATACTTTTATAGTCAATAAGTTTATGTTGCAGCATTCCCCTCGTTTATTTTAGATGAAATACATTTAACACTCCTTCACTTTCATCTTATTTGCTATTCTGCTTGAACCAATGATACCTAATAACAAAACCGGTGTTTTCTCAATCATTTTGTCTTTTCTCCTTATTTTTTACCCAGATTGAAGACACCACATCATTCTGGAGACCTCATCTGCCTTCTGGGGATGCTCCCTTCCCAGCTCTGTGCCAACATCTTCTTCCAGCCACCTGCTTTCCTGATGATTGGCATCCCAGGGATGGAGGCCGTTCATGGCTGGATCTCCATCCCCTTCTCCTCCTTATACGCTGTGGCCCTCAGTGGAAACTGCCTGATCCTTCTGGTGGTGAGGAGGATGGCCAGGCTGCACCAGCCCATGTACTACTTCCTGTCCATGCTGGCCCTCACTGACGTGGGCCTCACATTATCCACATTGCCCACCACCCTGGCTGTTTTCTGGTTTGACCACCAGCTTATCGGCTTCAACGCCTGCCTGGTCCAGTTGTTCTACCTCCACTCCTTCTCTGTGGTGGAGTCTTCGGTGCTCCTGGCCATGTTGTTTGACCGCTTTGTGGCCATTTCCAACCCCCTGCGCTATGCTGCTGTCCTCACAAATAACGTCATCATCAGGATTGAGCTGGTCATTGTGACTCATGCTACCCTGGCCCTCTTTCCAGTGCCCTTCCTGAACTTCTGCCCTGACAAGTTCCTCCTGTCCCATTCCTTCTGTTTCCATGCCGATGTCATGAAACGGGTTTGTGCTGACATTACTGTCAACATCATTTATGGACTCTATGTGCTTCTATCTACACTGGATATAGACTCTCTGCTTATTGTCCTGTCCTATACTCTCATCCTTCATACAGTGATGGGGCTGGCCTCTCCACAGGAGTGCCTCCGTGCCCTCCACATCTGTGTTTCTCATATCTTAGCTGTTCTGGTTTTCTACATCCCTGTCATAGGTGTGTCCATGATCCACTGCTTTGGGAGACACCTGCCTCACATTGTCCATGCCCTGGTTGCGTACGTGTACCTGGTGGTACCTCCTGTGCTCAACCCCATCATCTACAGTGTGAAATTCAAGCCCATCAGGGAGGCCATGCTCAAGGTGCTAAGAGTGAAAGGCCAAAGCTGATAAAACCAAGGAACAATCATAGGATCTTAGGAGAAAATGTTGCAACAAACAGCCACATCTTATACCCAGCAAGCCCTTATCTATAGCCCAGACACAAACACATTGTCAAGAGTCTGACAATCAACTGGATACCTTCAGACTGATGAGGGAAGGACAGCTTGATTCCACCATGCACTCATTGACTTCAAATAGTTTGTCCAGGAAAATTGTGCAAGGACTTGTGCTCAGCACTAGAGATCCTAAAGTGAATTCTTCCCTCCATTGGAGAACAGAGCCTTATAAATACGCAATTATAGTCAGTGTAATAAGGTTGTGACAGGTACACACAAAGGGCTGTATGGATCCAGAAGAGGGTTTATTGACCCTGCCAAGAGGAAATGAAAAAGGATTCAGATAGGAAGGCCATTGAAAGGTGAGTGGGAGTTTGTGAGGCAGAGAACAGGGAGGGGAAGAGCAGTACATAACAGATAAAGTGGTGTCATAGGTGGGGGGAACTGAGGTGTTGAAGAATGTGGTGTGCTTGTGGAAAAGTGACTAGGCAGGTGTGGCTCAGCATGAAATGTGTATATATGTATTGGAGGGAAATGAGAAAGAAACCGAAGGTTGCAACTCTGTGGAGCATTTCAGACCTTATTAAAATATTTGGTCTTCATTCTATGTTTCACAGTCAGTCATAGAAGCTATTGCATTGAAGAAGTTTGTACAGCTTAACTGTATATTAGGTATTAGAAAGGCAAAAGTGGAGGTAGAAAAAGGATAGGCAGGGAAACCAGTTAGGAGGTTGTTATAATAGCCTAGGAGAAGAGAATGGAGGCTAAAATTAAATCAAGGTCACCAAAGAATGGAGAAAAGTAGACATACATATTTTTTAATTATCTATAAATTTCTTATCTCTGTCCATTGAAAATGTCCAAAAGCAATGACATTCACAACAATGAGCAGAGCTAGCACCCACCTTCTGGTTGCTCAGTTCCACTCCCCACTACAAAGAACGTGGTATCCTTATAGAAATGGTCAATCCCAAGTTAGAAGCAGGGAAACATAAAGTGATACTGGAATGTCTCGTGCCTGAAAGCAACAAAGCATACAAAAACAATAATGTCATGGGAAGAAAAATACACACAAGCTGATTTGAAGGAGCTAACAAGGGACAGAAGTGGGACAATTTGAACCTTAAAAATAGTTACAAATTGATTGTTTAAATTACAAGTTGATAGTGATACTCAGAAAGGAAAAAATAAAAAAACAAAAAGAAAGAGAAAGAGAAACTCTGTTATAGAGGAATGTCACCTAAGAAAGATAAAGGGATTGATTTAGAAAATCAACTTTTTGCAACTTTTAATGAAATAATTGTTTTAGACAAGAATAACCAACAAATGTTTCCAAGACTTATAAAACAGTCTATTCATGCATCCTCAAAAGATCACCACACAGATTACTTACTAAGGAGAAAAGAATGTACCTTTACAATAAAAAGCTGACAATTACCACATTAAGCAAGTGATCTAACCTGGTCTAATCAATCACGGGATGCTCTGAGCACATGTGCCATGTGCTTATACATATGAGCATATATGAGCAATAAGGGCACAATATCACACGTAGAATTCTTGTTAAAGATGTTTAACCTAAGTCTAACCATGTGGAATAATCAGAAAAATCAAAAATATGGAAAGCAACAAAACACACACATATACAGACTGGCCTAGAGTGTTTAAAAAGTCAGGGGTTGGATGGCATGACGGTCACTCAGTGGCAGAGTTCTTGCCTGCCATGCCGGAGACCCAGGTGTGATTCCCGGAGCCTACCCATGCAAACAAACAAACAAACAAACAAAAAAAGGTCAGGGGGTTAATCTGGATTCAAAGAAATTGAACAGCCATAATAACCAAACACTGGATGAATTTTGAATTATTGGTAAAAAAAACAAGCAACAGCTATAAAAGTCATCTTTAGAACAATAGTGGAAATTTTAATAAATATTGGATATTAATACTGTTAGAGTAACAGTGTTCTCTGGGGTAAAAATGATATTGTGGTTATACAGGAGAATCTATTTTGAGGGGTTGCATGATTAATATTTAGTTTGGAAGGAGTGTAATGTCTACAATTTACATTCAAATGAGTTAAGCAAACCAGTGGGGAAGGGGAGAGAAAGCAAATTTGATAAAAATGTTATCTATCAAAGTGATGGGAATACAAGTGTTTCTTATAATATTCTTTCAACTTTTTTTAGGGTTTTTTGTTTCTTTCTTTCTTTCTTGTTTTTATTTTATTTTATTGTTTTATTAGGTTTTATATTTATAAAAACCAGAAAGCATGAGTAGGGAAATATGCATTTGCATGTACATATACACACATACTGGTATCTTTACTCTTAGGGTCCTCCTATATTTCAAGAGGGACAGAACACTCTCTAATTACTTAGCAGTGCTGGGGTAAGACTAAGACTAAGCCTGCGTAAAATAATCCATATGTGTTAGGAAGACACTGGTGGAAGACAAATGGAGCAAAATAATTATATTTCCTTTTAACCAGACTATGATTTCCATTATGACTGGATTTGAGACTCTGCCCTCTTCTACCCCAAATCAAGCAGGGGTCTCAACTGTGCTCCCTGACCATCCTGTGCTTCCTCCATATAACACTAACACACTGTATTGTGATTATAAATAATCTTATAGAATATTGTGAAATCCCTGAGGCCAGGGACAGTTTTAGTTATCCTTGTGTTCTCAATGCTTAACTTGGGCCCGACACATAAAATTCAGCATGATTATTTTTGAAGTTTTGAATGAATGAAGGATGTGAAAGAATATAGCATAGGGTCTATGGAGCATGTCCAAAGTGAAGCCTCTGGAGCAAGGCCCAGCAGCCCTCCCCAGGTTGCCTCAAATAATAGGAAACACAAGGATGGACCCACAACTGCACAACCCTCGGCAGTATGCTGCACAGCTGCTGCAGCAGCCCCCTGCTTTGTCCATCCTAACAGGCAGATCCTTGTTCTTGTATGAGAAGATAAAAGGTCCTGTCTTCTGTGCCCTGTTTCTTGACTTCCTCTTCTCTGATCCCTCTGCAACTTGTACATACCCCCTTAGAGCACTTATCTCATGCTACTGAAGTTATCCTTTGTGTTCATCTCCTATTCTACTTCAAGGGCAGCACTAAATGCTGCCTTCATTCAATGTGAATTACTCAGTGGAGGAATTGACCCAGAGGTGGCTTTACAGATGTTTCTTAAACAAACCTATTCATGCATCATATTTGCTGATGAAGTAACCTGAAATTTATTCATTCATTTATCCAACAGCTAATTGCCAAGTTCATACCACATTCAAGTCAATGGCAGCTGTAGATATAGTCCTTCGCAGATGTGGGGCAAGTAGTCATCCTTCACTCCAAAAAGTCTCCTCCTTGCTCAAGAATGATCTCCTCCAGCTTTCTACAGTCATCTGAGATTATACGACTACAGAAAACATACTAACCATTGGTTACACAGCTTTTGACTCACCTCTCAAAATTCGGTGTCCCTGGGATAGGTATGCTTTCATTTAACAGTCATCCCAAAGAGGCACCCAGTCCGTCAGTGTCCTCCCTGGCAGGGCCCTGACAAATTGAGAAGTGAGATGGAAACAGGATGCAAGGGCCATCGTTGGGAAATATAAATAATCATTTTGGCTGCTTCTCCAGTCTAACCCTGGGACTTCTTCATGTTTTCAATTTAATTCCTTTATCTGGATGAAAGGAGGATACTGAGGATGGAGGTCTTGCGAGTCGAAGAGGGGGCTACAGGGAACAGGCCCTATTGAACCTGAACCTCTGAAAGGCTGTAACCCGAAGGGGCCAAAAACTGTTCCATGTGACTCCAAGTGGCAGAGCTGATCACACAGAGGAGTACAGTAAAGGAAAAGATTGACATGTTTCTCTGGCCCTTGAGCCCAGAGGGATGATACGTCTAGCTTTACCCTCCCCTTTCCAACTCAGTTGCTCAAATAACCCCCTCCCATATGCCTCTCCATCCGAACATGCACACCCGTCACATTTCCCATTGCCAAGGAAAAAAAAAAAGCAAAGAATCTCCTCAGGGGCCCATGCCCCAAGCATCCCTAGGGAGAGACAACTCACCAAGGCATCCTACCAGGGTATAAAGACTCTCCGGCTGCAGAGTCCTCCTGGGCTCCCACAGGATGTGGAGGAGTGGAACCCTGGGAGGACAACCACAGTGAGTAACTCGGGGACCCCACAGAGCCCCTTGTATACTATTTAAAAGGATGGAGGCCTGAATAACAAGTCTAAGATGCCCTGTCTGTCATTTGTTGCCAGATGGAGGAGCCAATGGCTTTGTCATGAGCAGATGTCAGAAGTGGGAAGACAAAAAAGGAGTCCTGGGCTTCCATAAAAAGTAGGACTATGCCCCTAGATAAAAGAGGGGGAGTGGAGGAGATTATGTTCCTATGATGCAGGGATTTCCCAATTCAAATAATGATTCAGCATCCCAGACGATGTGTCCCTGCAGATGATTTTTCTAAAGTAGGGCAACTCTACAAGGATGTCTTAAAGTTCCATGACAGCAAGCATTCTGGGAGTGATCTGAATTTTGCTTAGTGTCTTGACACTCACTATGAGATTGTCTTCGCAAAATTCTGATTGTGAAGAGCCTTGAGGGTTAATAAGCACTTGGCTTTGGGGAAAAGGAGAGGAAGCATCATAACTACATCCTTCTGTTTCCAGGCAACTTAACTTTCCCAGACCATACACACATAATTACAGGCTCACAGAATCGTACAGTGTTAAAATGGAAATGATTTAAAGACCATCCACATTTTTCCAACATCCCCAAGGGATGGTTATAATTTTTAAATAGCTGTGTCCTGGAGATAAAAACAGAAGATTAAGAGATTTAGTATAATGCTTTCTGAATTCATGAGAACCATGAAACAAGATAAATAAACATTTAGTAAAAGAACAAAACAAACAACAACAACAACAACAAAAAGCCTTTATTTTACTACACAGAATGCCTTACCTGTGTCAGGCCCCTCCTCATATTGTAATCTTTACAATGCATGAGAAGGGATGGAAAGACCATTTTGGGAGATAAAGGAGAATTAGCTTTATTCTGCAAGAGTTGTTCCTAGTATTTGGCAACCTCTCTTAACAGGTATGCTATATTTTTTTCCTTATGACTTCTCAATTTCTTGTAATATTTAGTTGAATTTAGCCTTTGGACTCTTCTACTGTAGCCAGGAGCAAAAGATCAGACAAATACCAAGAATTGTGTAGAATATACAGACAAACTAGGACAAAGACAAATTCTAAGATGATGAAGAGAGGGCTTATGAATCAATCGACAATAAGCAAATCAATGCAAGATGAAAGGAAAGAAGTGGTGACATTAATTCCAGGGAAACTTTATGTTCAGATTCCTGCAAGTTAACTAAAGAGGAAATCACCTTTATACTGATTATAGCTACCAGCAACAAAGAGAATATTTCCTGCATTGACCCAAAGTGAACTCAAATAAGATCGAATAAAATAAATATTACTTTTATGAATTTGGAAGAGCCACTGGTCATTACTATATAAAAAAAATATAGTATGAGCAATGCATATGCCAGTTGAGGATACTGTATATAGGGTTCGTGTGGAAGAGGGTGATGTTTATGGAAAGGATTCATCCAGTTTTTCATTCACTTATTCATTCACTAATTGTCCCTGCAAAATAATAATGATAATAATGTGTTCACCTTTTAGATGAGGACAAGATTTTTTAAATCATCAAAGTCAGAAAAATTAAATTGAATAGGGTGTCTGAAAAAAAATGCAACATAGATCAATAAAAAGAAAAGCAGGAATGAAGAGATAATCAATACTAGAAAAGTCAAATAAAAAAAAAAGATGCCAGGGGTTCACAATTAGGAGTAAAAAGAAAATTTTGGAGAAATAGGAACGACTTAATATGCAGAGTCTCAAATAATATCATCAAGGAACATCAGAAGTAAAGCTGTTCCAAGTAATCTCACTTAAATAGTCCCATACTTTATTGATCCACAGAATCCAGTAGGACCCGTGGCCAATTCAGGAAGCCTGACACATTTGACAGTATTTGAACGCAAACAATCGTGAATTTGAATTTTAACTCCAGCACTCCAGAGGATGTGTTGTGTGTGTGTGTGTGTGTTCGTATGTGTTACCATTATCATTGTTGTTATTATTATTTGCAAAAAGGAGAAAATTATACCTACCCTACACGATCGTTTTTGAAGCTGAGTGGTATTATTTACAAACAACAAACAAAAGGGTGAGGAGTCTAGTATTTGGTACATGAGACATTCAGTAATTGATAAATTAGTAAAATAATTTGCCCAGTATCCGACACTGAACCTAGTGACATTACTCAGACAGAACCCCCAAAAGATTGAAAAAGCCTATATTCATGTCTTTTTTTCATGCTTTCAGTGATTTCTGTGGAAATTCTAACTTTGGGGAGAGACCTCAAAGTCCCTCGCACAGCAACTGCGGCCCATTTGGTTTTAGCAGGAGACATCAATGCTGAACATTTACAGGCACGCACACTCCCAGAGTAAATCAAGACCTCAAGATAGGTGCTCTAAGAGGTGAACAAGATGTCTGATTGATATTTCAAAGGTTGTGGGGAATTCTGAGTGAATGAGGAAGGCAATGATTCCTTCAGGGAAACGTGGACCTTGGAGTGTAAGGACATCCAGTGACTCAAGCTGATATTCTCTGGCAAAGCATATAAGGACCCCAAACATTTGCAAGTTCTCAGTGACCTAGTGAGGATCAATTGTTGGCCTCATTTACCAGAACTCTTTTAATATCTATTTCCACATTTAGCCTTGGAATTTATCATTATTCGGACTTGATTAAAATAGAATGTCCTAAGACTTGTGTTCAACCTCTCCAAATCCAGAAAAAAAGATCTTGAGCTTAGTAGCTGGTTTGTTGGGAAAGCCACAATTTTCCCTTCTTTGTATAGGGTGAGTAATTCCACTCTTTTCACCTTGGCCAAGATATTTCCCTTCTCTGTCCATCATACAAGGTAATGATGACAATCCTGTGAGATTATAAATGGAAATCTCTTAGAGTCTTGCAAAATACAATAATAATAGAATAAAAATGATGATGATAGTGAGCATGTATAGAGTGCTCTATATCTTAGATGAGCACTAACAAGCATTATCTCATATAATACAGGCATTGCATGGTAGAATGGAATCTATAAAATTTATAGTTGGAAACAATTAAATATTATGCCATTCTAGTCATTTATTTTCAAATGATCATGGAGAAGTTAAACTAAACTATCCTACACAAACTGGATTTCTTTTAAGGATCCATGAGCTAAAGTATGCAAATTTCTGGAAAAGTTATTAATATAGAGGTAGAGCTAGGTAAATGGGAAACAGTTCATGGAAAAGCCTACACAGTGAAAATTAAATGTTTCCCTAATGACAGGTATCCTGGAAGACTCCTTCTTCTCTGCCCAGATTGAAGGGGTCACATCATTCTGGTGACCTCATTTGCCTTCAGAGGATGCTCCCTTCCCAGCTCTATGCAAACATCTCCTTCTTCCAGCCACCTGCTTTCCTGATGATTGGCATCCCAGGGATGGAGGCCGTTCGTGGCTGGATCTCCATCCCCTTCTCCTCCATGTACACTGTGGCCCTCAGCGGAAACTGCCTGATCCTTCTGGCAGTGAGGAGGACGCCCAGCCTGCACCAGCCCATGTACTACTTCCTGTCCATGCTAGCCCTCACTGATGTGGGCCTCACCTTGTCCACACTGCCCACCACCCTGGCTGTTTTCTGGTTTGACCACCGGCTTATCGGCTTCAATGCCTGCCTGGTCCAGATGTTCTTCCTCCACTCCTTCTCTGTGGTGGAGTCATCGGTGCTCCTGGCCATGTCGTTTGACCGCTTTGTGGCCATCTCTACCCCCCTGCGCTATGCTGCTGTCCTCACAAATAATGTTATCATCAGGATTGGGCTGGCCATCGTGGCCCGTGCTACTGTGTCCCTCTTCCCAGTGCCCTTCTTGCTTAAGCGTCTGAACTTCTGCCCTGACAAGATCCTCCTGTCACACTCTTTCTGTTTCCACCCTGATGTGATGAGAAGAGCCTGTGCTGACATCACCATAAATATTCTTTATGGTCTCTACGTGGTACTGTCTACTGGGGGCATAGACTCTCTGCTTATTGTCCTGTCCTATACTCTCATCCTTCATACAGTGATGGGGCTGGCCTCTCCGCGGGAGCGCCTCCGGGCCCTCAATACCTGTGTCTCCCATATCCTGGCTGTCTTTGTCTTCTTCATCCCAGTCATCACCATGTCCATGATCCACCGTTTTGGGAGGCACCTGCCTCACGTTGTCCATGCCCTGGTTGCCTATGTGTACCTGGTGGTGCCTCCTGTGCTCAACCCCATCATCTACAGTGTCAAATCCAAGCCCATCAGGGAGGCCATGCTCAGGGTGCTGAGGGGGAAAAGCTGAGGCTGATGATCCCTTCAAGATTTGGGGGCCTGAAAAGAGATTGTTAAGCCAAGAAATCTATTCCTACTTACATCAAGTCCTGAGCAGAGCTTTGGTATGTGCACCTACAGAAAGAGCTATATATAATGCTGAAAAGATTACTTTATTTATTTATTTTACGTGTATCTTCTCAAAACCTTCTTTTGTTTCCTTTTGAATTAAGTGGAAATAGTATAGTACTTAGTTTATAGTACTCTGTGAGGATTAATATATGCAAAATGATGTATCAAATAGTAAATGCCAATTAAGGTTTCTTAATATTGTTTTAATCACTCATACATGCATTTGAACAAATATTTGATCATGCCTATTGTGGGTTGAATTGTGTTCCCTTAAAAATTCAGCTGAAGTCCTAAATCCCAGTACCTGTGAATGTGGCCTTCCTGGAAATAGGGCCTTTATAGATGTAATCAAGTTATAATGAGGTCATAGTGAATAAGAGTGAGCACTAATCCAAAGCCTGGTGTCCTTATAAGATGAGGAGAAAAGATACAACCCAGAGGGAAAACAGCCAAGTAAAGAAAGAGGCAGAGATGGTGTTATACTGCCACAGCCAAGGAACACCATGTAACCACCAGAACCCAGGAAAAAGCAATGAAGGATCTTCTCTTAGAGACTTCAGAGACAGCAGGGCCCTGTTCACACCTACATTTCAGACTTGTAGCCTTTAGAACATTGAGAGAATAAATCACACCTATATTTCAGACTTGTAGCCTTCAGAACATTGAGAGAATAAATTGACATTGTTTTAAGCCCCTAGTTTGTGGCATTTTGTTATGATAGCCCTAGGAAACAAATACAGTGATTGTTCTGTATATATTCAAGGTTCTGAGGATTCAGAAATGATTAGGGCCCAATTTTTGGCCTTGAAGACTTGGAGTTCAGGAGTTTGCTGAAGGCTGTATTAGAGCTGGACCCTTTTTTGTTTGCTTGATTGCTTGTTTTTGCATGGGTAGACACCGGGAATCGAACCCGAGTCACCAGCATGGCAGGCGAGAATTCTTCCACTGGGCCACAGTCGCACCAGCTGGATCCTTTTAAAAAGATGTGTGTGCTATGTAGAAGAGGGAATGTGGAGCGGTGTTGGAAAGGTGGAGAAATAGAGAAGAGACATTGTGAACTAAGGAATTGGCAGATTTGCTTTCACAGAAGAGCGAACATAAAGCGTGACGAAAGAAGAGAGTGAAAAAAGGAAGTGTCAGAAGATAAGACAGACCTGGAAGGCAGGCAGGCCTCAGGCAAGTCATTCTTGGTTAATCTCTGCTAAAACAGTTAGATTTGATCCCAGGCACGTGTTTCCTATGGTGAAGGAATCCTTGTACCTTCCTACACTGCTTTCTATCTTCTGCTTTATATTCTAGAGATGAAGAATGTGCAACCATTGCCCTATCAGGGACTTTTGTTTTTCTTGTCTCCACATCCCCAGCAGCACATGGCCTAACAGAGAGTTAGTGCTTGGTGACAGTTGTCCAAAGTGAATCCTCCAAAAATTAAAATGACAGAACCACACCTTGTATAAATTCAAGATTCTGGGTCTGACTAACATGTTAACTAAAAAGATTCTTTTTTGGTACTACTTAAATTCAAACAGATTGTGGACAGGTGGAAAGAATATCAGACCTGACATAAGACAACTTGCCTCTAGTGCTAAATTTGCTATTGTTATTCCTCTCTGTGTTCTTTTTCAAAATACTTTTGTGTCTGAGGATTAGTTTCTGCGTTTGAGAAGTGGGGGCTGATCATTTCTCTATTCTGCTACAAGTACATTAAGAAAATAAAATGAAGAAAAGAGTATATGAAGTTCTTGAAACTCAAAGTATCCTAAAATATTTTGAAGCAAATATAAAACCCTAAAATGTCCTTTCTTCACCTAACTCTGATAGAATATCAGGGAATTTGAGCAAAACAGTCCCACAACTATTGGTCAATGTTTTAGGGGCTCCCCCTGACAAGGGGAAACCACTGTGTACATAGGAGGAGTAAAAATGAGAAATTAAATAACAGATAATTCGGAGACTACTCCTTTATAAATTTCAAACCTGAGAGGATTGTATATAAGAGTCTTAAATTCCATTGCCCCAGAAGCAAATCTTGAGACAGTATTTAACTGCAAGAAATACGTTGGGAGATTTTCCCATGATATATTGGCAGGATAGTAGAGAAAAGAAACAGGAAAAAGAAAGAAACCTATAGGGTAAAACTGAGCAGGTCACCACAGTGGGCAACTTGGTTTCAAACTCAGTGGGAAACTTTAGGACACACTGTAGAAATTGTCTCTTGAGAGGCAGGGAAGCAGAGATATTTATCCTCCAACTCCTACTTATCATTGGCTGAGAGCAACTCCTTAGCACTTCATGCCTGCCTCTCTATAGACTGAGAGAAAACCTTGGGATGGAGAGTCACAGAGGATTGCAGTAGGATGTAGTCAGGATATCCTGAATGAGAGGATATGGGAGGGGTAAACTCCACTCTCTTCACCTTGTGCCACACAGATCCATGTATGCCTTCTGCTAAGCTAAGTACATCCCATCACTGCTCCTTCAAAGTGACAGAAATTGCAAGGCTGAAAAAAAAGATTTTTATGAATATATCTAGAAAAACAAGCTACAGACCCCACTACTATCATTTTTCTGAAGGAAAAAATTAATATTCCCCATCTCCCTCCTCTATCACCCATTCTAGATTCTCCTTACTTGTGGTCAAACTTCTTCTGTTCACTTGTTTTTCTAGTAGCAAGCAATCCAGACTTTAATACCACAGGAGTTTGAGCTTCAGTTTACAGTTCCCATGACTGCTGCAGTTGCCCCTTTTATCTTATCTCTACTAATTGAAGCACCAAAAAAATACCCCTGTCACTGAAATTCCAAATATGCTCTTCCCTGCCTGTGTTATGCAGCAGCAAACCTAAATTCCTCATAATAAATAAGGTCAATTGTTCCTTTTACTGTAGTTACTCATTCTTTGCCTGCATGTTGGCTAGCATGAGAAACTCAGAATGCTCAGGCATCAGCCATAATGTTAGGTTTATAGTGGAACTCTTGCTGTGTCTCTGACTAAAGCATCCCTTTGGAGAAGAAAGACAATAGACAAAATGTAGGATTTTGAGGACAGGAAATACAGATTCCACAGGTTGGTCACTGGGACAGATTGTATTTTCCAAAAAGTAACCAAAGGAATATTCATGGTCCCACACCATTTTCTAGAACCTTACCATGCCCTTCTCAGGATATGGCATCTATTTCCCCTCCCTGTGAATCTGGGTGATTCATTTTGCCCACCTCAACAAATAGAATTAGGTGTAAGTAATGTTATTGACTTTCAAGACTAGGTCATCAAAAGTGATACAGATTCCGCCTCTATTTCTATGAGGCACATGTTTTTGTACATTTTGTACCATATTCAAAATATGGCTACCATCAAGTCTCTATGCTAGAGAAACCATGTGACAGAACCACATAAAAATACATATGCTGAAACAGTCTAGCTGTTCCACCCCTATTTTAGAATAGTAGTATCTATAATAGTTAGCTGTACACTTAAAAAAGCCATTCAAACGTTCCATCTGACCGTCAATTTGCAGATGATATGGTATATGGAGGGACAAGTGAATCCTGAGCTTGTGCTCATTGTCACCTCCTCACCATAAATTGTTACCATGGTTCAAGGCAATACTGGGTAAGAGCCCATAAAAGTAAATTACCCATTCCATGATCATTTAGATAGCAGTGCTTTTTGAGGCATTCTGTAGGTAAGAAAGACTAACCTATACCCAGCATTGCATCAATATCAGTAAGGAAAAAAATCATTCCCACAGGGGTATGAAATACATGATGGCTTCACACTACCATAAGCTGACTTTTGCCATCTTGTGTTGTTCTCTGACATTGACAGGTCAAACATTCAGCAATGGCAGTAATTGGATTGGTCTTGGTGAAAGGGGGTTTATGCTTGTGGACCATCCCTACCACTATAACCACTCAGTTCAAGGGCACATTGTGCCAGTCCTGGAGAGAGGGAAGATAGAGGCTATATTAGCTAGGGTTCTCTAGAGAAACACAATCAACAGGAAATATCTGTAGACATAAAATTTATAAAAGTGTCTCATGTAACTGTGAGAATGTACAGTCCCAGGTCAGTAGGGCAGGCCACAAGCTGGCAACTCTGATGAAGTTCCTCAATGAACTCTCAGGAGAGGCTGGTCAGACAACCATAGGAATGGAAGAGTCCAAAATCCATATGGCAGGCTGTGAAACTGACAACTCTGATGCACTCTACAGTAGAGGCTAACTGGCTGAAGCAGGAAGAGAGCTGTCCCTTCTGAATCCTCCTTAAAAGCCTTCCAGGATTAGATTAATCATCATTCATTGCAGAGGACACTCCCCTTTGGCTGATTACAAATGCAATCAGTTGTGTATGCAGCCAAAGTAATCATAATTTAAGTCCATGAAATGTCCTCATAGCAATAGACAGGCCAGCACTTGCCCAACCAGACAAAAGAGTACCATCAGCTGGCCAAGTTGACACATGAACCTGACCATGACAGTCCACCCCTTGTCAACTTGGCAGTTATACATATCACCTTAAACTATACTTAATCTCTAAATAGAAAACAGCAACAGACACATTTTTTCCTCTCCTAACAATACTCAACTGTCCTGCATACAACCAGAAATTCATTAACTCTCCCCAGAATAGGGTGCAAGTACTTGGATAATATTCACTCTTAAACTTGATATCTTACTACTTAAATACTATAACATGAACAAAAGAGCTTTACAATCCTTGTTTCTGTAAATCATGTGATCATAGTTCATATTTATCACTGTCTTCTTCCACTACCCATTCCATGTTCCCTTTACCCTCAGTAAGCAGTTCAGCTAGCCATGGTTCTTTGCCTGATGGGGTGACTCAAACCTTCATTCCTGAAGTTTCAGAGCCATTGATAGTCCTGCATGGATTGGATTGTTGCAGTTTTCCATTGATTTTAATCTCACAGGGCATGATAGTACTAAAAGATGCCCTAGGGAATGACCTATATTCCAGGAAAACTCTTCTTTACTTCCATTGTGTAGTTGCAGTCCTATTTCCCCCTGATAGTCAGGGTCAATCACCCCAGCCAGTAAAGTTATCCCCTTCTTGGCTTGTTGATCCAGGGGCATGAATAGCCCAAAGTGACCAGGTGGAATCTTAGATTCCAGTTCAATGGAATCATTGTTGTTTCTTCTGGTGGAACCACTCCCCCTTCTGGAACTAAAACCTGGAGTCCAGCAGAGCTCAGGGTCACAGGGACAGGAACCAAAAATTTTGCTAGTGGATCACTAGGGATAATACAGTGAGTGGTGCCACTCCCATTTCCACTGCTTGTTTCCTGGACCCATGGATCCTAGCTATGGGAAAAATAGCACCATACAGTGGATGCTGATTCAGAGCATACACAGCCTCCTGGAGAACATTACCCCAGCCCTGCAAGATACTTCCACCTAATTGGTACTGTAATTGAGTTTTCAAAAGGTCATACCACCATTCTATCAATTCAGCTACCTCTGGATGATGGGGAACATGATAAGACCAGAGAATTCCATGAGCATGTGCCCCTTCCCACACTTCATTTGCTATGAAGTGTTCTTTGATCAGAAGCAATGCTATGTGAGTACCATGATGATGGATAAGGCATTCTGTAAGCCCAGAGATGATAGTTTTGGCAGAAGCATTGCATGCAGAGAAAGCAAGCCCATATCCAGAGTATGTGCCTGTTTCAATTAGAACAAATCACTCCCCCTTCCATGCAGGGAGTGGTCCAATGTAATCAACCTGCCACCATGTAGCTGGCTGGTCACCTCGGAGAATAGTGACATATAAGGGGCTGATTGTGGGTCTCTGCTGCTGCTGGCAGATTGGGAAGTCAGCAGTGGCTGTAACTACATCAACTTTGGTGAGTGGAAGTCCACATTGCTGAGCCCATGCATAACCTCCATCCCTACCACCATAACCAATTTGTTCATGAGCCCATTGGGCAATGACAGGAGCTGCTGGGGAAGGAAGCTGACTGATATCCACAGAATGGGTCATCTTATCCATTTGATTATTAAAACTTTCCTCTGCTGAAGTCATCCTTTGGTGAGCATTCACATGGGATACAAATATGCTCATGTTTTTAGCCCCCTCAGAAAGGTCTATCCACATAAATCTTGCCTAGACCTCTTTCTCACCAATTTTCTAGTTATGGTCTTTCCAAGTCCCTGACCATCCAGCCAAACCATTAACAACAGCTCACGAGTCAGCATACAAACACACCTCTGGCCAGTTCTCCTTTCAAGGAAAATGAAGAGCCAAGTGCACTGCTCACAGTTCTGCCCACTGTGAGAATTTCCACTCGCCACTGTCATTCGGGGCACCCCAGAAAGGGTTTGTAATGCTGCAGCTGTCCACTGTTGGGTGGTACTTGCATATCATGCAGAACTATCTGTAAACCATGCCTGAGTTTTTTCTTCCTCAGTCAATTCACTGTAATGAACTCCCCAAGATGTCATAGCTCTGGTCTGGGAAAGAGAAGGTAATGTGGCAGAAGTGGAGACCATGGGCATTTGGGCCACTTCCTCATGTAACTTACATGTGCCTTCAGGACCTGCTTTGGCCCTATCTTGTATATACCATTTCCATTTTATGATGGAGTGCTGCTCCGCATGCCCAACTTTATGGCATGGTGGGTCAGACAACAATCAGCTCATGACAGACAACTCAGGTCTCATGGTGCTTGGTGGCCCATGCTTAAGTATTCAGTCTCACTAAGGCCCAGTAGCAGGCCAAAAGCTGTTTCTCAAAAGGAGGGTAATTATTTGCAGCAGATGGTAAAGCTTTGCTCCAAAATCTTAAGGGTCTGTGTTGTGATTCTCCTTGTAGGGGCCTGCCAAAGGCTCCAGACAGCATCTCTATTTGCCACTGACACTTCCAGCACCATTGGATCTGCTGGATCATATGGTCCAAGTGGCAGAACAGCTTGTACAGCAGCCTGGACCTGTTGCAGAGCCTCCTCTTGTTCAGGTCCCTACTCAAAATTAGCTGCTTTTCTGGTCACTCAATAAATGGACCAGGGTAGTATACCCAAATGAGGAATATGTTGTTGCCAAAATCCAAAGAGACCAGCTAGGCATTGTGCCTCTTTTTGGTCATAAGGAAGGGCCAGATGCAGCAACTTATCCTTCACCTTAGCAGGGGTATCTTGACATGACCCACACCACTGGACACCTAAAAATTTCACTGAGGTGGTAGGCCCCTGTATTTTTGATGGGTTTACCTCCCATCCTCTGACACCAAATGCCTTACCAATAAGTTTAGAGTTGTTGCTATTTCTTGTTCACTAGGTCCAATCAACATGGTATCATCAATATAATGGACCAGTGTGATGTCTTATCAGAGGGGAAAATTATCAAGTTCCCTGCGGACTTTGCCAGCTGAAAGCATACTGTCTCTTGTGGTCCTTACTAACAACTATTGAGAAAAAGGTGTTTACCAAATCAATAGTTGCATACCAGGTACCAGGGGATGTATTGATTTGCTCAAACAAATCCACATCTGGAACAGCAGCTGCAATTGGAGTTGCCATCTGGTTGAGCTTAGGATAATCCACTGTCATCCTTGAAGACCTGTTTGTTTTCTGCACAGGCTAAATAAGAGAGTTGAATGGGGATGTGTTGGGACCCCTGCATCCTTCAGGTCCTTAAGGGTGGCAGAATCTCTGCAATCCCTCCAGGAATCCAGTATTGCTTCTTATTTACTATTTTGCTAGGTAGAGGCAGTTCTAGTGGCTTCCACTTGGCCTTTCCTACTATAATAGCCCTCACTCCATGAGTTAGAGAGCTAATGTGGGGATTCTGCCAGTTGCTCAGTATGTCTATTCCAATTATACATTCTGGAACTGGGAAAATAGCTCAGAATGGGTCTGGGGCCCCACTGGACCCACTGTGAGATGGACCTGCACTAAAACTCCATTGATCACCTAACCTTCATAAGCCCCCACTCTGACTGATGGACAAGAGTATTGTTTTGGGTCCCCTGGAATTAACATCTCTTCTGAACCAGTGTCTAATAATCCCTGAAATATCTGAAAATTTCCTTTTCCCCAGTGCACAGTTACCCTGGTAAAAGGACATCGGTCTCCTTGGGGAAGGCTGGAGGAAGAGTAACAGTATAAATTTGTGGCAGTGTAACAGGGTCCTCCCCCAAAGGGACCTGGCCACCCCTCATTCAAGGGCTCTGGGTATATAAACTGTCTCAAGTCTGGAAATTGATTAAGGGGCCATGACTTGCTGCTTTTGTAATTCAGATTAGACTTCTGTTCACTTGACCTAGAACTCTTGTGTTTACACAGCTCAAACAAGAACTTAGTAGACTGTTCATCTATTGTACTTCTATACCTAGATCTACTAGCCAACACCACAAGTGTCTGCGAGCCAGATTATTTTGACTCCTGCTCTGAGTCTGCTGTTTATTATGCTAGCCACGTCCTCCTTGTCTTTGGTGATTAAGTGCTGCCACCTGGCTTCTGCCAATTTGGGATCTGGTCATCCCCATTGTGTTTAAGGATTCCAGCTCAGTGACTGCAGTTCCCACAGTAATATCTGACCTACACAGAAGGGCAACTACAGAGCTCTTCAGGGCTGATGGCACTAGTTTCACAAATTTATTTCTCACAGTTCTGGTAAAAGGTGCATCCTCTAGACATTCCTGGGGTGTATGAGAAGTCTTTCCATGATGAATCCATTCAAACATTCCAAATTCTCTAAGCCTCTGGATCCTCTCATCTACGTTATATAAAGACAGTTCTGGCATTTGTTTCAGCCAACCATCCAGACAAACTGTTAAGGCCTTTTCTAACCACTCAAGCTATAATTGAATGTGGAATCTCTGCTGAGTGGGCCCATATCAATAAATTCAGCATAAGCTTCTCATTTGAAGACTTAAGCCGATCCCTTTCACTCATTAATATATACAGCATATCTAACAACACTCAGCCAACATCTCTATACCTCTTATTTCCACAAAACTCTGTAAAGATATCAAAAACATTACCCCTCCCCCCCAAAAATCCATTGTTTGGGTGGGCCATGGTGGCTCAGTGGCAGAATTTTCGCCTGCCATGCTGAAGACCCAGGTTCAGTTCCCCGTGCCTGCCCATTTAAAAAAAAAAAATTTTTCCCTCAGAGCCTGGCTTCATACAAGCAAAGCATTAGAAGAATCCAATGGTGATATTTTGACTACCTCTTTTGCCAACTCACCCCATGGATTGGCAGTATCATTCTGATTATGGGAAACAGAGTCCTTAGTGCCTTTGAGTCCTGTCAGAGTAGAAGACCAATTGTAAAAAAAAGTTTTTAAAATTCTGTTTCTTAAGAACCATTCCTGGTACCAAGCTGTATTAGCTAGGGTTCTCTAGAGAAACAGAATCAGCAGGAAATATATGTAGATATAAAATTTATAAAGGTGCCTCACATAACAGTGGGAACATAGAGTTCAAGGTCTGTAGGCCAGGCTGCAAGTTGGCAACTTTGATGAAGTTCCTAAGTGAACTCTCAGGACAGCCTGGCTGAACAATTGTAGGAATGGTAGAGTACAAAATCTGTAGGGCAGGCTTAGAAGCTGACAACTCTGATGAAGGATCTGGATGCACCCCACAGGAGAGTCTCATCAGCTGAAGCAGGAAGAGATCCTGTCTCTTCTGAATCCTCCCTAAAAGCCTTCCGGTGATTAGATTAATCATCACTCATTGCAAAAGACACTCCCCTTGGCTGATTACAAAAGCAATCAGCTGTGGATGCAGCCAACATAATCATTATTTAAGTCATGCAATGTCCTCACAGCAACAGACAGGCCACCCCTTCCCCAACCAGACAAAAGGACACCACCACCTGGCCAAGTTGACACATGAACCTGACCATGACAGAGTTTTTTTTACCTCATCAGGATTTACCTCAGCAGTCATCCTGCACCTGCTTATTCAGGGCCTCCTCTGAGATGGAAGATCACTGGTGAACATTGATTGAGACATATAGATCTGCACATTTTGATTAATATTCTTATATAGTCATCCACATGTTGTTCCCCAGAATTCATTGTATTCAATCTTCCAATATTCCTTCTTCTAGGCCCAGTCATTCTGGGCAAGTTATTTCCACTGCTCAAGATTCTGCATTTATCCTTAAACTTTCCTCCATGCACCAAGTCGATGACCAGGCATACTACTCTAAACCTTGCCAGTGGGAGAGTCTCCTCCACCACTATTTTTCAGGGCCACCTCTGAATGAGGCTGTCGTGAGGAAGCATTCTTTTTTTACTTCACCTTCATGTGAAGCCACCCCTACCAGAAAGGGTAAGGTTTCTTGCTAATCCATCAGCTAAATATAGGGATATCCCAGGAGATTTTAGGTGAGAGTGAAGGAGAGACATTAGCATAATATGAAAGTTTAGGCTACCTTTTTGTGTAACTTAGTTGTGCTTCCCTGGAGTTGTACCAATTCTATCATATAATTTATTGTTACTGTCTGACCTTAGCTATATAAAATAGGCAATTTTACTCACATAGTCACTTTATATCCCATTATTAGGTATTTAATCTCTACTTGGGTCCAGTCACATCCAACAACTGCATTTTGAACAGAGAAAACTCTGCTAGAGATACCATGGTCTGCTCCAGAACCACAAGGGTCTGTGCTACAGTTCTCCTATTGGAGCTTCAAAGAGACTCCATACAAAATCTATGTCTACCACAGATACAGCTGGCACTGTGGTCACACCAGATTGTTTGGTCACATAAAAAAGATGCTTGATCCACAGACCTAACCTACTGCACAACCCTCTCTTTCCCTTGGTTCTCAAAACTGGCAGCCTGCTAGGTCACCTGATAAATGGGTGAAAGAATTATTCTCAAGTGTTTTATGTGCTTTCTCCACAATCCAAAGAGGAATAACAAGTATTTCCTCAATTTTGTTTTTGGAGGTGCAAGGTGCAATAAATAGTCCATTATCTTAGAAAGATATCCTGACAGGCTATAAACCACTGCACCTTAAAGAACTTCATTGACATGGCTGACTTTAGAATTTCTGAGTCTATCTCCCACTCCATGGTGTGCCTGCGCCTTACCAGGGAATTCTCAACACTTGTCACTTCCTGGGTGTCCAACTAGTTGGTCAGCAGTCACAAGGTACAGACATGTTCTTTCCTTCTTGACAAAGGCACTGCTTCTGTTCTCAGGACTTACTGGGACTTCAACCTAGTTATTGATCCCAAGAAGATTAACTGTATGTTTGGCTAACCCAGCCTCTTTCCAATAAATTAGTAAGACAACATTCCTAAAATGGAGATGACCAAGTATAGTAAGCCACTGAAGCATCAAAGAAATAGATATCTATTGACTGAATTTCTTAGATATACTCAGAACAAATTCAGTAACCAGAGAAACTCAACACTCCAGAGAGTTCTCATCAGTCATACCTCTAATCTCCCTGGGCTTTCTTTTTTCTTCATTGTTACCCCTGAGCATCCTCCATCCTTCTTACCCTCTCACCAAATGACCCCAACCAGGGTTGAAACTCAACAGAAAGCAGTTCCTCTGTGATCAAAGGCCTTTCCCTGGTGTCCCAGAAGATTGGCTGTATTTCTCTGCAGCAGCATAAAAGAAGAGTACCTTAGCTGTAGGAGCTTCCTTGCAAGATGTGATACAACAGAGCAGCTTATAACAGCTGTCAGGGTGAGTAAACAGGGCCCAGACTCAGACCTTTCTCCAGTTCCATGGTGTTGGAAGGATCCTCTGAAAGTCCCTCCTGTCTCTCTCCAAAACAAGAATTAAAGGGCCTAAAATGAGAGGTAGCAGGGGTAAAAGAGGAATAATGACACCTGCATATTGGGTATCATTAGCCAGGAGTCTCATATGATGCCTGAGGAAAGGAGACCAATGATTTTCCCTTTCCCACTATGGGGCTGCATAAACTCCCCTCCTTGCTTCTCTACATAGATGATTCAATTGTCATTCTCTCTTTCCAAATAAGCATAATCAGTTTCTTCCTATGCACAAAGAATAGCATATCCTCAATTTGGGCAACAAGTAGAAGCTGATTAGATTCCCAGAATATCAATTACTACTCCCTGACCAGGATACACTCAGACCAGGTATCAAAATTTTTGGTAATGAAATTTGCAGGATGGGTGACATTATATCATACTGACATGACTCTCAGGAACTTGTCCTGTGGTTGAGATGGACCAGATATTAGAAAAGATTTTATTATGAAATGAGAAAATCTAGTTAAATGAGCTATCATAGTACCTGGATAATAGGTAGTCATGTCATAATAGGAGTCTTCAGCAAATAACAGGGAGTGAATAAAGAATTTGTTACAATTATTATTTTTTACACATTTCAATAAATGATAGAACCAAGTAGGGATGGTGATTGTTAGACCTTTGAGTGAATACAATATGTTCTTTCCTATCATTATCCTGACCTCTCTCAGTGTATACCAGATTGAACCTGCCATATCATTCTAGAGACCTCATCTGCCTTCTGGGGATGCTCCCTTCCCAGCTCTGTGCCAACATCTCCTTCTTCCAGCCACCTGTTTTCTTGATGATTGGCATCCCAGGGATGGAGGCCGTTCATGGCTGGATCTCTATCCCCTTCTCCTCCATGTACACTGTGGCCCTCAACAGAAGCCAACAGATCCTTCTGGTGGTGAGGAGGATGGCCAGGATGCAACAGCCCATGTACTACTTCCTGTCCATGCTGGCCCTCACTGATGTGGGCCTCACCTTGTCCACACTGCCCACCACCCTGGCTGTTTTCTGGTTTGACTACCGGCTTATCGGCTTCAACATCTGGGCATGAAAGAGAAAAACCTAGGAGAAACAAAAACAACATAAAAAAAGAGCTCCAAATTTTGAAGAAGAAAATGAGTCATGTAAAGGTGAGCATTCATGCCTTTCTTTACATCTCTACCACTTTTTATATATTGGTAGGTTTGGTGTGACATAGGACTTGAACAGGGAGTGGGGTGGGGGTGGGGGCCTAACACCAAAATGTCGGTGATCAAATTGTACGGGACCACACATATTATGCCATGTATTTTGGTCTGTATCTAGAACATAAAAATTATATGGTAAATATTTTTCTATAAAATAAATTAGGAGTATGATTTATAGGTTAGAAGTATATAAGACATATGAGCAAGACTGAGGCCAGGGACACTAATCTGTGTAAGCTCTTCTCTGGTCTCAGGGTTTCACAGACCCCTTTTACTCTGCCTAGAATATTCTCAT
>PVIY010037729.1:0-24434 GCA_004026745.1 Myrmecophaga tridactyla | reverse complement strand
GCATGAAACGTCATGCCTTTGCAGAATGCGGTGGGTCCCTGAAGCCCACAGGTGGGCCTCTTGGGGGTCTGAAAACACCAGGTTAAGAACCTCTGAGCAAAGAGAAATTTGGTACAAGACCCTCTTCAGCAGGTAGAGCTCTCCGAGGGTTCTGTTCAAATATCACTGTGATCTGTTACATTCCTTCCCCGGATCATCATCACAGGCAACGCAAATCTCAGATCTTGACTTTGCTGCAATCCAAAGAGGGATTCTTACAGGTGAGCGTCTTCAGATGAAAGAGCAGGGGAATCTGCATCCTGCACTGCGAACTAACTGCCCTGGGGGACTTGGGGGTAGAACAGCCACATCAGACCTGTAAATTATCTTTTCCTCACATATGTGGGGTAACCATTTTCTCCAGGGGAGCACGAATATCCCTCACTTTATGTGGTCCCTGTGCTCCTAAAAAGTTATACCTGAATCAAAACCTTGCAAATAAAACCACTTAAAATGCACTGAGGGAGCTCGCTACTTTATAAAAGCTGGCAATGAATTCTTCCACAAAGCAAGGGAAACCCAGATGTGCAAATGATTTCTGCTGTTCGGTAAAGTGGATTTCTGTAGAATGGGTAACTATAGGTGAAAAATATCAAGGGAGGGAGGGGTGAATTTAAGGCATAAGGTTCCTATTTTTCATGTATCTGTGCATCCACAAAGGGGTTTTCATAGAATGTGTTTATTTTTTATTGTCTATTGCACAGACCCAATTAAAGGTACATGATTAAATCCTCAGATCCTGAGGGATCTAATTCATCACAAAGGCATAAATATGGTGGGTAGGATCGGGCCACGGTCTCACACTCAGGATATCCTGACTTCAAATGAGAACTGGGTTGCAGCCAGCAAGCTGACCCCTTACCAGCCACTGACCAGCTTGGACCTCAGGCCAAAAGCAGGGCCTATGCCACTGCAGAGCCCTGACAGCCAGAAATGGAAGAGATTTGACTGTTAGAGTGTGCAACAGAGAGGCTGGCAGCAATTCTTGGGAAGGTTCCTGATAAGCGGGGAAGAAGGAAAGTTGAGTGAACCCAGGAAGAGTAAAAATAGTAAGAGAAAGGTATGTAGCTTATGCGATGGGGAAAGAGATAAAGGATTGAAGCCTGTCAGGAGGTTATTATGGGGTCAGTTTCCAAAGTAAAAGCAGAGATAAGATTATGTCATCATAGAATATTTAATAAGGCAGAGCAGCCATTTAGAAAGGAAGGGAGCTCAACTCCAGCTGAAATGAAAACTGCAATTAAATTTAGAGGACACATTGTTAGATGGTCATGCAGGGGTCAAACAAGAGAGGTGCAAAAAAGGAGCCCCCTCCCTGCATCCCCAGCCCAAGACTAAGGGTCAGCGCTGTGGTCTACTCATTCCAACTTCTCAGGACTATTTTCAAACACCTGCAAAACATGTACCCAGCCTGAGGGAGGACCCAAAAGAAGGAGCAACTTTGCTGAACAGGTGCCAGGCACAGACTAGGTGCTCAATAAATTCTTGTTGGATGAGTCATCAAGCTAATGCATGGGTTGGCAAACTATGGCCCACTGGTCCATATCGGCCCACTACCACTTTCTGTTGTGCCCAAGAACTAAGAATGTCATTTAAATTTTTAAAATCAAGTTTAAAATAAAAAGGAGAGGAAGACTGACCGAAGTGCCCTTGTGTCTTACAAAGCTACAATATTTACTTCCAGGTCCTTTACAGAAAACTTTGCCTACCCAAGAACTAAATGGACTAACTGTAAGCACCATCAATCGAAGACTCATGCTTGCATTTTTCTATCCCCTTAGGCATGGCTCACTGTCTGAATGTCCTGGTGACCTGATGAACTTTAACAGTGCTTCTTGGTACCTAGCCCAGAGAACAATTCAGAGGAGGAGACCCCATTTGCCTCCAAGAAACAAATGTAGAGCACTGAGTCCATGAGTGTCAGAACATCTTGGCAAAGTCAGTGAAGGAGAGGGTCAGAATGATTGGCGGAGTTTGGGAGAATTTAATTCAACAAGCATTTGTTGAAGACCCAAGTGCCAAGAACTGTGTTAGAAATTACAGGGGATAAAAAAACATAAAAGGGGTTTTGTTCCCACAGAGATTATACAGAGATGTACCCAAAGAGATGACAGACACTAAATCCAATAAACAACAGCACGATGTAGAGAAGGGCACCTGCAGACGTGGGACAGGAGTGCAGGATGGGGTCCCTGGTGGGCTTCCTGGGAGGGACCACCTTTCAGGTGACCTAAAGATGGCAGGACTCTAGAAGGCAGAGATGGGGACACACTCCAGGTGGGGAACCTGGGTAAGCAAAGATACAAAAAGCAGGAGGAACCAGGAGATGGTTGTGGAAAGCTTGTGAGGGGATAGAGTTGGTGCCTTAATTTGGGTTCTCCCAGAAGCAGGCCCTGACACAAGGATTTGAGTATAAGTAGTGTGGGGGGGAGGTGGTCCCTAGGAAATACCAGTGGAGAAGTGGGGAAGTGAAATATAAGGGAAAGCAGCCAAGAAAAGATCCATTATCCAGAAAGTTATCCCTGAGGGCTACTGGAATTTAACCCTATAGAAGAACCGTGGGAGCCAATGCAAACACACACTTCAGAGTTATCCCACGCAAGGGACAAGGAAGCTAGTAATACACCAAGCCCCATCAGTCATTTATTTATTGAGGGCTTCCATCGGAGATAGGGAGCATTGATTCCCTGGTGCTTCTAGCCTAACCTGCACCCTGGGAGCATGGGCTCTGCGGCCAGAGAAAGCCCTCTGGTAAAGAGATGCAAATATTGGCAGGTGGAGGTGGGCGTCTGCGTACTGAGATGGTAAGACCAAGGGAAGTGAGCAGAGCACTAACAGCGTCTGCTGCGCTGGTCCTGGTTGGGAAGGCCTTGGGGACCTCCTAGGCTAGGGAACGTACTGGTCTACAAAAAATGGGGAGCCAAACGAGGTTTCTAAGCCTGGAGGTAGCATGGCGACTGTTCTAGTTTGCTAGCTGCTGAAAATGCAGTATACCAGAAACAGAACAGTTTTGTAAAAGGGGAATTTATGAAGTTGCAAGCTTACAGCTCTAAGCCCATGAACATGTCCCAATTAAAGCAAGTTTATATCTAATGTCCAATTAAGGCACCAACAAGAGGTTACCTTCACTCAAGAAAGGCCGATGAAGTTCAGGGTCTCTCTCTCAACTGGAAAGGCACACGGTGACCATGGGTCTGCTGGCTTCCTCTCTGGGCCTCGTGTTTCATGAAGCTCCAAAGGTCTCTGGCTCTGTGTGGCCCTCTCATTGCTTTCTCGTGGCTCTAAAAGGGACGCTCTCCAAAATGATTCCTCTTTTAAAGGATTCCATTAAGCTAATCAAGACCCACCTGGAATGGGTGGAGTCACATCTCCCTCTAATCAAAAGTTAATACCCACAATTGGGTGGGTCACATCTCCATGGGAATGATCAAAAAGCTCCCAGCCAGCAATACTGAATGAGGGTTAAAGGACATAGCTTTTCTGGGGTCCACAAATTCAAACCAGCACAGCTACACCTTAGAAAGCCATTTGACCAGAGTACACACCATTTAAACAATGAGTGAGATAAGAGGCTAAAATGAAGGATTCTGCAACAGTCTAGAAGAATGAGAGTGGGGGCCAGACACAGGCCATGCTACCAGAGAAGGCGGGAAGGAGACAGCCACCCACAGTGATGCCTGGGTGGCCTCCATATTGGTAACTCCCATGGTGTAACAGCCGGGAGAAGAATCAGAGAGAGGATGGTGGCGGGAGGGGTGGGGCTCTGAGTGGGTGATGGGTTTGAGAGGTGGCTCGAAGACAACTGGAAATTACTTGGAGCTCCTGAGAGACCACACGACTGAAAACTCAGGAGGGAAAGTATTGACAAAGAGGTTGAGGGGCTCAAATTACTCAAGGAGAAGATACAGAGAGAAGAGAAAAAGGCTAAGGTTAGAATTTGGAAAATATGTGTGCTGCTGGAATAAGATGGGGTTAGCAAAGCAGAGGAAACAAGTCAGGGACCCAAAACAAAAACACCAAAAAGAGAATTTTTAGCAGCTAAGTCTTCCCGAGGTGCGCCATCTATCTCCCCGCAGGGCGCGGCCTCCGGGATGGAGCGGGAGGGGGGATGTGACGGAGGGGGGGCGGGGGAGGGGGGATGTGACAGAGGGGGGCGGGGGAGGGGGATGTGACGGAGGTGGGGTGGGGGAGGGGGGATGTGACGGATCTGCCCTCGTACTGCAGCATCCTGAACTTGAAGCATACGAATTTCTGTATATCTGCAAGCACCTGACCATCACCCCCAAAAAGTGCTCACAAAACTCAGGGTGTCTATGCAGGGAGCGTTGGCTGGAGATGATCCAGCTGTAAATAACCAGTGAAGCAGCTGCTTGGAACTCACGGAACTCACCTTCAGCATTAGCCTGAGGAAATGACAGGAAGGAGACCAGAGACCTCCCGCATGAAAGAGGAATGGAATTTTCCTTACATTTTGCAGCAAAAAGCCACCAGAATCAAAAGACCTGACCCACCGTGGCTCCAGGCACATCTGCCGAGCAAGTTCACCTGTGAGTAAAGTTTGCTCTTGTGCCTGCCCCGAGACAACTGCAGGCCTGGCTTACCTGCAATGCAGGGTCGCAGACAGAGCCACCAGCCAACAACACGATGAGCCCAAATCTTCTCTAAGAAGACGGAAAGCCTTCTGTGAGGGGGAAAGAGAAGAAAGCTCCAACTTAAAAAAAAGGGCTTTGAAAAGTGTTTCAATGCAGGACAGTCAGCATCTCTACGGGGGCGCCTTGGCACACAAGAAAGGTAGCCGGTGTCCCCGACATCTTACACCAGGGGACCCAGGTACCCTGGATCTATCCTGCTCATCACAGAGATTGCTGTGTGGAAAACCACATTGCTTCTCCAAACAGGACACAGGGCCTGGTGCCGAGAAGTCAGTACATCTCCACCTTCCTTTGCCAGCCTTACCAGCAGCTCCTGGCTTCAAAGAAGGCTTTTCAGGAGATGCTTTCAAATCCAGAAGAGAACCACATATCCCCAGACCTACTTGAGAGGCCCAGGACACATCAAGGGCCAGGATTTGAAATCATTTCTGGACCCCAGAGATAAATGCCCATTGCTGACACTCACCCAAAAGGCTACCTGCACAACTGACCCTGCAAGTCATTATGCCTGCCAGTAGGAACTGGGGCTCGGTGATCCTGGGGAAAATGTGCTGCACGTCAAACGTTTTCTTGAATGTTTAAGAGGAGAGCAGAAACAGTGCTTACTCTCACCATGCCTCTGATACTGGTCAATCTCTGGGCTTCTGTTTCCTCCTCAGTAGAGAATATTACAGGGCTGTGGGCCATAAAACCCAATGTCTCTTCCAGCCCTACCATGCCGACACCTGTCTCCTGGGAATGGATTGTCTAGTGGAGAGGGCCTGGCCATCCCTGCCCTGCCCTGGGGGGAGGTTGGGTTCCCAGCCTTCTGCAGATCTGTTGTGGGCCAAAGCAGCAGCAAAGTCACAGAAGAACCAAAGGAACCTCTCAACTCTGCCTACACAACTGATCATCTACAGAATTTCTGGAGGTTTATGGATGGTAGCAAAAGTTCATGTCCTGTTTTAGTTTGCTAGCTGCCGGAATGCAACACACCAGAGATGGATTGGCTTTTAATAAAAGGGTATTTATTTTGTTAGTTCTTCAGAGGAAAGGCAGCCAACTTTCAACTGAGGTTCTTTCTTACATGGGAAGGCATAGGATGGTCTCTGCTGGCCTTCTCTCCAGGTCTCTGGGTTCCAACAACTTTCCCCGGGGTGATTCCTTTCTGCATCTCCAAAGGCCTGGGCTGAGCTGCGAGTGCTGAGATGAGGTATGCTGAGCTGCTTGGGCTGTGCTACGTTGCGCTCTCTCATTTAAGCACCAGCCAACTAAGTCAAACATCATTCATTGCAGCAGGCACGCCTCCTAGCCTATTGCAGATGTAATCAGCAACAGATGAGGTTTACGTAACATTGGCTCATGTCCACAGCAACAAAACTAGGTGCCTTCACCTGGCCAAGTTGACACCTGAACCTAACTACCACATGTCCATAAGCAAGAATTTCCATTTCTGTTTTTTAATGTAATTACATAAGATAGTTATTTAAAAGTTAAAGAAATCCTTAATATGCATCAAGAGAGCAAGTATGACAGTTAAGGGTGAGCGGATGAGTCTGAGTCTGCTAAAAGATCAGTTTCTTAATCAATTTGTAACCTAGCTGAACAAGTGCTAACTGCCATAGTGCGTTTGATGGTCATATTTTTTTAATGTGTCCTTATACTTAGTCATACATTATTTAATTTATACTCATAATGAGCCATTGGTTAAAGTCAGGAAGCATAAGAAACACTGATGTTAAAATATAATAAATTAATGAACACTGTAAAAAAAGGATAATAATTCTGCAAAATCACCCCAGGATGATTTTTGCCAGATACGTAAATTGCATTCATCTGATCAGAAATCATATTCTAGTATATCTAGATGTCTCTATTACTTCAAAATTTCAACATTTAACAAAAAGATAGACTGGTAATTATATCTAAATTAGCCTGCCAATTGTTGGAGATAAAGACTGTCCATATATACAATGTGTTACCTACAAGTGCTTGTGGCAAAGTGCTTACAAATAACAGCAGGAAGCCATCTCTCTTATCTTGTCACTTAAAACCTTACACAAACAGTGTAAAAAATGAAGCCATTTGTGTTTTTTCAGTACAAAATGTAACAATCCAAAACAGCAGGTCATGAAAGCAGCTTTTGTCTGTTTGATGTTCAACCACATAGTTAAATTACAATCTGCATCTTAATATATTCAATCTCCAAACCAAACATGATAGACGTCATAATGTATTTGTCAACAAAGCACACTTTTTCTCCCATAATTAATTAAAAAGAAATTAAATTAACTACTGCAAGCAAAGCACTTAGTATGGCACCCAGTAACTAGAAAGCATGAAATAAATGTTTGCTACTATTTTTTTTAATTAAATTATCCATTGTTAAAAGGGAAGAGGTTTAATTTGTTCTAATATATAATTAATATTACTAAATACTCTGGGTGAAATAAACTTTATAATGGAAACTTTAGCAATGTGCTGATCTAATTTTTTTAATTAAAATTATATCCAAGTTATGTACCACTCAAAATGATTAAGTGATTTTTTTTTTAATTTTAATGGGGGCTGGGAGATTAAATTACTGCAGAAGAATCTGTCCATGACCAGAAAGAAAAGTTGAGAAACAAGATGGCCCTGTTCAGCCACTCTCTTGGTTCATGCCTCCAAACTCCCCACTCTTGCTCTGTGCCCCGGGAGGCTGGTCTATATAGATGGCATAAATAAAAGCTTTTCTCCCTTCCCCTCTGGCTTCCATGTCAGCCAGTCAGAAGCACTAGGAGGGGCTTAGAGGGTGGGAAGGGAGAGAGCTTAGAATATTTATTCTCCCAACTCCCCTTCTTCCAGGCTGCAATTTCACAGTGGCTCCGTTTCTCTTCCTAAGGCCACCACAACCTGGGTGCCCCGCTCCCCTGTCTGCAGCTCTTGCTGAGTTTGCAGTAGCAGCCCCTTCCGCCTCCTGGCAGAGGACGGTAATGGTTCACGTTTTCACTAGTCCTGGTGCTTCAGCATCCTTTTGTGGATTCCCTTTCTCCCACTCACACCTTTGTGAAGAGTCCTTCATTAACCTCTCTTGAACTGCCCTTTTGAGTGCACCATCTTTCCCCTGTTAGAATCCCTGGCCCTACAGATGGGATTTGGGGATTGGACTTCTCACCTATTTGATGAGCACATGGATGAGCATCTTTCTAAGCGCAATGGGATCGTGATACCTAGTGGCATTGCTGTGGCTCCCATCACCACCGGAGATGGCACATGATGGAATGCGGGTGGGGGACGTGTTGGAAGCTGAAATGGCTGTGGTGTTCTGTCAGCTCAGTGACAATGGTGACTACAAAGACACTGGGATGGACACACAGGAAAAAGGACAAAATGAAAGCCCTGGATTCCTGAGTAGATGAACAGGTAGAAAATCAGAACGTCTTCATGGCAGCTTTTGAAGGACTCCCTCATCATCTATACTTGCAGGGCAGATATGGCCGAGAGTCAAGCAAAAAGCCTAAGTATAAGCATTACAGAGTTGCAGTAGCAGTGGGTATATGTCTTCTCTTATGCTAAGGTGGTGGTTCTCACCTGGAGGTGATCTGCCCCCTGGGGGACATCTGGCAATGTATGGAGACGTCTTAGGTTGCCAGGATGGATGGGGAGAAGGGGCCCATTGTGGGGGAGGGGGTACTGCTGGCATCTGGAGGGTACAGGACACATTCACAAGATAGTCCCACACACACACATAGCAAAGACTCATTCATTCCAAATGTCAGTAGTGCTAAGGTTGAAAAACACTGTGCTAAAAGGTAAAGTCACATGGAGAAGATATAAGATCTATTACATGGGATGCGGGCATTTTGTTAGATGAGAACTTTGAAACCATAAATCCTAAAACTTCCTTGCTAGTTGAAGCAGACCCTCATCCCATCTGACCAAACCAGATTTCCCTTGCATAAAAACCAGTATGCAGTTATTGGCCTAAGAAACAGACCCTAGTCTAAAAATAATCAGAAGCCATTTGCCTTCACATAGCAGGGTTAGCAATATATTTTTCGTTGTGTTATCCCAAAGCTATGTCAACTCTCCTGTTCTCTGTCACATCATCATCTGCATGGAACTTGATTGTCTTGCTAGCCCATAAAAAATCACAAGCATTTACTACACTGATATCATTATGCTAATTGGACCTGTTGAGTAAGAATGAGAAAGCTCCATGCATATTTTAGTAAGACATGTATGTGCTGGTTTGAAACTGTTATGTACCCAAGAAAAACCATGTGCTTTTAATCCTAATCCAACCTTGTGGGGGTGGGCCCGTGTTTGGGTGGGAGTCTTAGACTAGATTATTTCTGTGGAGATGTGACCCTACCCATTCTAGGTGGGTCTTGATTAACTTACTGCTGTCTTTAGAAGAGCTCGTGGAGAGAGAGAGAGTCAGAGCCGACACAGAGAACAGAAAAATGAAACCAGGACACAGACAATTGGAGATGCTAAGCAAAGAGATGAAACCCAGAGTTTGCCCCAGAGAAGCTAAGTGAGGACCCACTGATGCTTAGAGAGAGAATGCCGCTAGAATCAGAAGCTGAAAGCAACAAACCGGGAGCAAGGACCGGCAGATGTCTGCTATGTGCTCATGGAAAAGGGTTTTCCAGACAAGGAGCAACGTTAGTGCCAAGCTAGGTCTCCAGCCCAGGACTCCAGGGCACCTGGTCAGCAAAGCTGTCCACCATCTACCGTCAGTTATTTTGCAGAAGAGACCTGGGCAACCGGAAGGTGCCACTGACATTTATCCTGATAGCAGAGAGCCTCTCGAACCCGGGGCCCAGAGCCTTCTGCCTGGATTAGATCGGAGAGCCAGAAAATAGTCCCCTTTGGGACGGTGTCTTGGTTTCCCCATCATTTTCATTCATACACACATGGACAGACATGCACAGACGCACACAGACACACATATGCACAGACACACATACACACACGTGCAGAACCGCGCACACACAGACATGTGCGCACAGACACAGACATGCACAGACCCACATATGCACACACGCACACAGACATGCATACACACAAAGACACACACATGCACAGAAATGTGCACAGACACACACACGTACAGACATGCACACAGACAAACATACGCACACGTGTGCACACACAGGTCATGCACACACACACATGCATGCACAAACACACAGGCACACATGTGCATGCACAGGCACATACGCACACTCACTGTGCCCCATGTGCCAGGCCTGGACATATTAAAAAGTTCATTGAATCACAAGATTGCTGCGAGACTTCCTCGGAAAACAGAGATGACTTTAAAGTGGGAAGGAAATATGGAAAATGCTTATATACACACAATGGGAAATCAAGCAGCCATTGAAGAGAGGTATAGAAACAGCGCAGAAACAGTTAATAATAAAAATTAAGAACAGAAAGCAGGGTATTATATATACAGTATGCTTCACACTATGTAAAAATGCACGCGAAAAAAATGGACTAGAAGGAAATTGTGCTAGTTTGAAAGGACGTATGAACCCTAGAAAAGCCACATTTTAATCAAAATCCCATTTCATAAAATGGCAGAATAATCCCTATTCAATGCTGTATGTTTGAATCTGTAATTAGATAATTGGAGATGTAACCCAATCAAGAGTGGTTGTTAGACTGGATTAGGGGAGATGTGTCTCCACCCATTTGGGTGGTCTTGATTGGTTTACTGAAGTCCTGTAAAAGGGGAAACATTTTGGAGAATGAGAGATTCGGAGAGAGCAGAGAATGCTGCAGCACCATGAAGCAGAGAGTCCACGAGCCAGGGACCTTTGGAGATGAAGAAGGAAAACGCCTCCCGGGGAGCTTCGTGAAACAGGAAGCCAGGAGAGAAAGCTAGCAGATGAAGCCATGTTTGCCATGTGCCCTTCCAGCTGAGCGAGAAACCCTGAGTGTGTTCACTTTCCAGATGAGAAACTCTGAACTTCATCGACCTTCTTGAACCAAGGTGTATTTCCCTGTATGCCTTTGATTGGACATTTTCTCAGCCTTAGAACTGTAAGCTAGCAACTTATTAAATTTCCCTTTTTAAAAGCCATTCTGTTTCTGGTATATTGCATTCCAGCAGCTAGCAAACTAGAACAGAAATGCCCCAAAATGTTAATAGTGGGATAGGTGCAACATTTTTCTGTGTTTGACAAATTTCTCATAATAGGTATCAATTACTTCATACTCTCTTATAAGCTTCTTAATTTTATAAGTAATTTTGAAAAACATTCTCATTTTTAAAACATTCTAACTGTAGATGTGAAACAAAATCCCCCTTCAGGACACTACCCCCTGCCCCGGTGCTTCCTGAGACAGTCACAGCTTTCAGTTTGCTGCTAATGTACATAGAGAAATAAAGATAAAATTTCTGGGAGCTTTTTAACTGATATGGTAGACTATACAAATTATTCTGCAACTGCCTTTTTTACACTTAATCCACCTTGGAACCCTTCCCACCACACTGTATATACATATATATCTTAGGAATGTTTACCCTTTAATTGTGCGTCCTAATATGACTACTCCACAGTTTATTTAACATTCAGGACATTTAAGGTTGTTTCCATTTTTGTCACAGCTAAAAACAAATTGTAACAAATAATGCTATCTCTTCACACACATACAGCACTGCTTCTAGAGTAGACTCTAAGAAGTGGGATTCCTGGCTGAGGAGCTGGGTACTTTAATTGTAAAGTCCCTCATAAACTGATTAGATTCCCCCAAACACCTGTGGCTACTTCATGCGACCTTGGGTCTCAGCTGGCATCACCAACGCCGCCCGGGCGCAGCAGTGCCTCTGGGGGAAGGAAGGTCTCTCCTTTCACACCCAGGCAAAGCTCTTTCAAGAACTTCCCTTCCGAAGTCCCCAGAATCTACCTCGGGAGGGCAGTGGGAGCACTGAGCCCCTCCTGCCCGGCAGGGAAACAAACCCAGAGAGGGGGCAGGGACTTGCCAAGACCTCTCTGTCCAGACCAGGGTGTCCCCCCACCCCCACCGCGACTCAGCAAACACAGCCCTGAGCTGGGCATAGCAGCAGCGACGGCAGGACAGGTCCCAGGACAAGGTAGAAAGTGACACTGTGAAAAGGCACAGCAAGGGGCTCCTGCCTGTGTCTATGATGGGGTTGGGGGGCAACCCCACTACAGGACCGCCCACCAGCCCTGAGGTGCCTGTTTTTAACTCTTTAAACTCTTAGCCTTGCTAAGAGGCTAAGCTCAGTTTGGAAAGCTATAAAACTGAATCCGTGTGTCTAAAACATTAACTGTCACCAATCACCTACCAATCCTCCAGAACAAATGCCAAATGCACCCCCAGCCCAAGCCCACCATCTCTCTCCCAGGGGGGAGCACTGCCTCCTAACTGCTCTCCCTGCTCGCATTCTTGTCCCCTAAAAGTCCATTCTCTACACCGAGGCCAGACAGATCTCTTTATGGAATAAATCCTATCATGCTAGTACCCTGGCTCAAACTTCCAATAAATTCCTGTTGCTCATGGAAAGAATTCAAATCTGTCACAACCTACAGGGCCCCGCATAAATAATGCAGCCCCTCCAGCCTCTCCCCACTCCCCTGCACCCCACCTCCCTGCTCTCTGCTGCCCACCTCAGTGCCCTCAGCATGCCAGGCCTGCTCCTGACCCAGGGTCTGTCCGAGGTATCCCAGATCCTGGGAGGCTTCCCGTGAACGGGACTGATGAGGCCGAGCCCCGACAAGAGCCTGCGGGGAAGTGAGCACAGAGGGTCGGGCCGGGAGGAGGCCCAGCCAGCCCGCCATGGAGCAAAGGCCACAGAGGGGCCTCGACCAGCCCTGGGAAACAGCCTCGGTCCTCCTGGCAGCTGTCCCCATCAGGGACAAACGGCAGATGGATGTGCAGCCTGCACCCGTCTGTCATTGATTAAGAGCTTCTCCAAAGGAGGTGAAAATTCCAGGCACTTCTGGCTCTCCGTGTGGAGGGAAAGTGATTCCAGCAGGTCAGAGCTCCACAAACGATGGCAGGGCCAGCCCTCGGGACGGGTGCCCCAGCACGGGCAGGGGCCGGCGGGCCGGGCAGGGCTGCCTCCCTCCTGGGACCCGCTCCCTCCTTCCGTTAAGGCAGAGGCTCCACCTGCCTCAAATAACCACCCTCCCTTCTCACCACCCTTCCCCCTTACCCTGCTTGAGTTCTCTTGGTGGCACGAACCACTGTCTGAACTCGTTTGTTTCCTTGTCTACTCTCAGTGTCTCCACCACGCTGCCAGCGTGGGGACCCTGGCCGGCCTGTTCACCTCTCTTATCCCCAGCACTTAGCACAGTGGTGTTTTCCAGCATTTTATTAGTGCCGCCTGCCACAGAGCAGGGCCATTTGCATAGCTTTCTATTTACATATATTTAACAAGCACTTGTGTAGCATTTACAAGATATTCTAAGTTCCTTGCAACTCATTTAATTCCCAGAACAACCAGATAAGGGTAGTACTGTCTCTATCTTCACAAGAAAGGTAAGGAAACTGAGTCTCAGAGGTTAAATACCTTGTTCAAAGTCACACAGTTAGTAAGAGGCATGGGACAGGGGTCTCAGCTCAGGACTCTGGCTCCAGAGTCAGTGCTTTTAACAAGATGACGCCATCTCCCTAAAGCATCCATTCTCCTCTAGGAACACTAGCTCTTCACCAGGTGGGGATCACTGTTCTCTACTATCACTATTCTCTACTAACAGATGAGGAAACTGCAGCTCAGAGAGGCTCCCTGACTTTCCCCAAAGCCCCAGGGCTGGCAGGATCCCAAAGCTGGGATTCTGACTCCAAAGCCATTCCCTACCAAGGTGCTGCCATGGTGGACCCCTGCAGCCAGCCTGGGTGGACCCTCTTCTCCCACTTCCCTCGGCTCCCACTGCATGTTCTTTCCCCCACCTGTCGGTACCTGGTAGTCATTTCCACCCCACTCCCAAGAAGAAAGTGCTGCCCCCTGGCCGGGGAGCTCTTTCAAAGCGGAATAGCTCAGCCAAGACATGGGGGCCCCGGGACCAAAACCCATCCTTCCTCCCACAGCTACAAACGCCTTGGTGGCCGAGCTGGAATGAGCTCCGGACATTTATTCTTCAGTGGGTGCATCCTCACAGCAGTAGGTGCAGCTGCCCTGCTAGCCGGAGAACAGCGCTCGCAAAAAGGAACATTCCAAACAAAGCCAAAGCCGGTTAAGCTGTGTGTGTGTGTGTGTGTGTGTGTGTTTGCGTGGGTGGAGGGATATGTACACAGACAGATGAGTCTGGGATTAGCTGTCCCACCTCTCAGGCTGGAAACCCCCCACCATTTGGAGCGAGACCCTGTTAACCCAGACAGAGCAGTGAAGAGGGGGCGAATGGCCGCACACCCCTCACGGGGTGGGGGGCAGCTCCGCTGGGGGGCGCCCTCTAGCAGCACCGTGATGCCTGCCCCACCGCACTGGCCATCCCCGCAGCTGTGACACCTGCACGCGCCCGCCCGCCAGCACAGCCTCCCCAGCTCAGCCTGCCAACGCTGAGGCAAGCCCCAAAGTCCCTGCACAACTCATTTGGGGTTACTCCACACCCTCTAATTAGTGTTCTATACTGATTATCTGAGGCTATTGGTATTGCACTTGAACAGTAATTACAATTTTCACATGAAATATTTAATAAGCATTCATAACATAAGAAATTTGATTAAGGAGAGAGCGTTTTTTCCTTGGAATTCCACATCAGTCTCCTGAAGGCTCAGCTGAGTTCATTCCAAGGCGAAGTAAATACAGTGAATGCAATTACCCACTGAAGGCGGCAGAAAACAGCAAACTCAGATTCACTCCGTCCACATTTCTTCTCTGAAATACTCAACAGCAGCCGGCCAACAGGTGATTCACGAAAGAAGTCATACTAGAGACCAGTAAATCCGTGAAAAAATATTTAACTGCACTATTAATCAAGAAATGCAAATTTAAATCGAACATTTTCCCTTCTATCAAATCAGCAAAGACATTTCAAAACTGCGGCTCTGCCGCTGTTGCCAAAAATGTGCGCAGGTCACTAAGCTTTGCCTGCCACATTCATCTAGAAATGCACCCCTCCTTCAGGGAATTGCCCTCCCCCTTCCCCAGTCACGTGGTGGGGAGTGGCGCTGCCACATTCTTCCTCTGTCACCTCCAGCTACTGCAGATGGCCAGAAGTGGACCCAGGTCGGGCCTGTCACAGAGCCCTCTGTCCCTCCCTTACCCCCTGACTGGTCAGGGACAGGCACAGGGCCTGGGCAGGCAGTAAGAGCGCTTCCCTGGGGCCTTCAATTGGGGATGGGAAGCAGCAACTCTCAATTCCTCTCTTGGGGTAAAGCTGGGAGATGCAAGCCAGGAGCCCCCAGTAGCAGTATCTATCAAATTCACTGGGACACGTAAACTTGGGTTCGCACAAGCCAGGCCCTAGAAGAGCTGGTGAGTGTTTCTGTTAGACACAAATGGGCAGCCACGCCACATCGCTCAGACGCCTGCCTGTTTCCTGCAGGAACTATGGCTAGTTGCTCGAGTTCTCTCTCCCGCCCGGTCATGAGGGCAGCCCTGTTTGGGAGGGAAGAGGAGCCTTGCAGGACCTCGCTGTGGTCGGGAAGCTGGAGAATATCAAGGCACAGAGGGCATCGAGCTTCCACGGGCCTCTCTCCCATAAGAAATCCTAATTATTGATGCGCAGCATCATTTCCCGGCACCGTCACCACCTCATCCCACCCCACCCCCACGCACACAAGCCTTCAAAGCTTAGAGCTTAAGAAGTGATTCTCAAATCTCTAGAAATCCCCTTCAGGTGGTAAAAGCCGAATGCAGACACTTCCAATTGCTCCCAGCTTTGCAGCCCTCCAGCCTTCCGAAGAGCTTCTGTGGTTTTCTCCTTCTAAGACACCTCTGCCTTTTAAACTGTCAAACTCAATGCAGTTAAGTAAGCTGTCATGTGACCTGTAAATGTGGACATAACTCAAAATAAACCAACAGGATCATGCTCCACAGAGGTTAGAGGAGCTGCTTTAATACATAAATAGGAATAATTTGCAATTGTACCCAAGGGCAATCCTCACCTACTGCCTATTATGCTGGCATAATTATTAATAACACTTTTCACCCTCAAAAGCACTCCAGTTTGGGCAATAAATTAGTCTTATCTATGTATAAATCTATAAACAACCCAGCCCAATGGGCACACAGCCTCACATATCCTCTTGCATCCTTTATCAGGGTGGAATTTCTTGCCTAGACTGAGCTCCAGGCAAAATCTTTTAAACGTTGCTTCCACTGTGTGAGATGCCTAAGAAGCAAAACCCAAGTTCTTTTTCAGTTGTCAGCTCACAAAATGGCTGAGCCAGGCCTGTGCCCTTTTCTTTGTTTTTGTGCTGTGCTATCTTGTTCTTTTTGGCATGCAAGCATTCTTAAGTGGTTTGGACAAATATTTCTCTCTCCAGACTGGTCCTTAGTTCAAGAAAAGTAAGCATAGCTTGACTGATGCCAGAATCCAGTACAAAATGAAGACACACTCCCAAGACTTCTTCTTCTAGGTTTGTAGACATCCCGTCCCACCCCCACTGCCACAGTCCACCCCATTCTTGAATGCTGAGCTCAGAGGCAGAACCTGGAAAGTCTCCTCCCGTGCCAGCCAGCATGTTTTTTCTCTGCCGTGGAATCATACTGCCTGGGTTCAAATCCTGCCTCCCCTATTTACTAACTAGTTCTGTGACCCAAGCCTACTGTGTAACAACCCTAGACCTCAGCTGCACTCTCCATCAAGACGGGGGAATAAGTGCAGGGCTTTTGGTCCTGTGGTGCGAGCACCATGGGAGGTTTTCCATAAATGTTAGCTATTGTCAATAATAATAGTGGGAATAATCCCCAAACTCAAGTTTAAAACAGATGGGTAGGGGAGACCCTGGTGAGGAATGCCTTCAGCATATGCAAAGCTGACTCACTCATATTTACGGCTAACCTGACCACATAAGTCCATTTCATGGGTGTATAAACTGAGGCCAAGGGTACCAGGCAAGGAACGCACTTCATACGCAGGATGTGAGGAAGGCATCATGGCTATCCCCACTCTACAGTTGAAAAGACTGAGGCCTAGGGAGGGTATGCAACCTACTCAAGGCCACACAATTTGGGAGCGGCAGAACAGGGACATGATCTCACATTGGCCAGAACCCCGAGCCTGTGATCTTAGTGAGGAAGCCGTATATCACCCCTTCCTCCACTCCAAGGAAAAGCTTTTGTCCTTCCCGAGCAGCAAGGCAGAAATAAGCAGGACCCAGAGGCATGGTGACTTCAGAGGAGGAAGGTCTAGAGGGCCAGGGGAAGGGACCAGGGGGTGATGACAGCACAGTCCATGAGGAACGCACCCTTGTCCTCTGACCTCCAGGAGGGACAGGTCCTGCCCCTGCCACACGGCGCACCCAGCACATGCTCTGCTTCCCCTCCCCACGGGCATGGGCATTCTAAACACCCCACCGATGGCCCACTCAGCCCACCCCACTCCAAGAGGTGGGTGGACCCGAGGCAAAGAGACCAACTGGAGGTAAAAGCACACCCTGATCCAAAGACCCTCGGTAGCCCAAGAGTGACCAGCCCCAGGGAAGGAGGCCTGGGAATGCCTCCCAAAGGAGCTTTCGCTGGGACCCAGCCCCCACCAACAGGCCCAGTTGGAGCGCCCATGCTCCCAGGCCAACGCCCACCAGGAAGAAGGAGACCTAGGGCAAGAGAAAGAGGTATCTGGGTCGGGGAGCCACCCCCAACTTGCCCTCAGCTGACCCTGCGTGTTCCCAGACCCTCCCTTCCCTGGAACTCCTCTCTACCTAAAGGAGTCAGTCCCAATTTTCTATTCCAGCTAGGGGGCCCTTTGCTCCCCAAATGCCCACAGGCAAGCAGGTCACCTCATACTCTCCAGCCTTCCCTCCGCAGGGCCTGGACCACCACCATCCTCTGAAGGGGACGGCGAGGGGTGTTTTCTCCTTTAATGGCTGTAGTTAAATGTTTCATGGGCAAAAACAGAGGCCAGATCACTTTATAATCATTCTTCTGGCTCCTGCATAATTGATGTCCCTTATGCACTTTTCATGATCTAATTTATCTACCTCCTAAAATATTTTGTAAAACCTGAGTCCCATCTGTAATGATCTATGTCCCATTATAAAGGATTTGCTACCCGAGCCACATTTGTGGGCATAAACCAGGCTGCATTAGGCGGGGCGCAGGCCTGATGGGTCTAAGTAAATCTGGTTTCACTTGGAAAATATACTCAGGGGAGAGGGGAGGAGCAGAGGTGCTCCCCAGAGAGGGTAGCCTCACGGAAGAGAGGCAGGGATTGCAGGAGCAGACGGCACTTCCAAAGAGCAGCTTCGGAGCACTGTGAAGCCCTGTGAGATAGTAAAATATAATCACCATGACAATAATCTCAGTGATCAGCACTCTGGGGCGCACTGTTAGGAGCCAGGCACTGTGCTGGTACCTTCCAGGCATCATCTTATTTATTCCTCACATATGCGGTGGGGCCTGGAACCGTTCCCACTTTACAGAGAGAAAACTGCAAGACCCCGTAACTAATAAATGAGAGATGAGACTCAGATCCCAGCATCTGACCCAGGGCCTGCGTGCCTAACCTCTGTACAGTTCTTTTATCCTTATAGGTGAGTCTTGTTCCTAAAACTTGAAAGTCCCGTGAGCCCAGAAACCCTTGAGTTTCAATAACCCATCAGCAAGCATTTTGTGGCGAGGGTTGCCAGATTTCTTAAAATTAAAAAAAAAATAGAGTGTCCAGTTAAATTTGAATTTCAGATAAACAACAAGTAATTTTTTAGAATGAGTATGTCCCAAATATAGCATGCAACATTTCATACGATATTTGGGACACACTTACACTAAAATGTTGTCAGTTGTTTGAAATTCAAATTTTACTGGGTGTCTCGTAGTTTATCTACAAAGCCTCTTTCCAGGGCACTCATCACGTGTCCATGTATGTGCTGGGTTCTTTGGGACCACAGAATACTAAGCTCAGAGAATCCAAGCTTCCCAGTGGGGTAGGATGCACAGCCAGGACAAGGGATAGATATGGGCCAAGGGTCACAGTGCAGGACAGATTGGCCTGGTACTGGAGCCTGGGGTTACTGGGGGTCAGAGGCTTACAATGGAACGGCTTCCTGGAGCTGACCCTGGAGGTGGGTGGCAGGAGAGAAAGGACCTGAAAAAAGGGAGGCTGCCCTCCCCACCCACCCCCAACCCCACCCCAGCTCTGCAGGCCTGCACTTCAGCTCCTGAGTGCAGCCAGAGGACCCCAAGCTGGAGTCCAATGCCTACAGCCACAAGCTCCAGGGACTCCCAGGCTTTGGACCAGGCAGTTCCCACAGGTGACACTGCCAGGAGGGCCTGCCCGCTGTCCGCTCGGCTGGCACAGGCCCCCTGTACTCATGCCACTGGGCCTTTGCTTACTCTGCCCCTCCCGCCTGGGTGCTGCTGTCCTCCACCCTCCTTCCCTAGGAAGCCGCCACTGCTTCACCTGCCAGTCGTGCCCCTGCTGGGCCCCTCTTAGCACTTACCCTTCTCACCAAACCTTCACACACTCAGTCATTTATTGAGCACCTAGCATAGGACCTGGGCTATGGGTGGTGCTCAGTAAATGCTTGCGGAATGAATGAACTGATGTGACTGCGCCTTCGTCCTGCTTCCTGCCCTCTGCGTTCCCAGCAGAGGGGGCAGAGCGTGTGCCAGAGGAGGTAAAGCAAAAACCCTCCGAGGAGGGCCCCCTGCGGGGTCTTCCCTTGGCCCCCGCACCCAGCCCGGGGCCTGGGCACGGGGCAGACATCCTGTGCCTGACGGAGAGTTAGACGCGGCGTGCGGGAGGGAAGCAGGGCGGGGCGTGCAGGCCGGGGACTGCGGCTGGCCCCGGCTTCCGAGGGGGGCCTGCTGCGACGCGGGAACCGCTCTCTGCTTCGCTTCCTTCCCTGAGAACCAGGACGCGGACCCTTGGCTCTGCCGGCCCCGCGGGGCGCCGCGAGGACTGTGCCATCACTGTGCTGTGAGAGCCCTCCCGCAGGGCCAGGACGCGGGGACCCGCCGTGGGTGACAGGAGGCCCTGCTCCTTGGCGGCCCCCCGCCCTGCAGGGAAGTGCTCCCCCTCCACCCCTTCTCCAGGCCCGGCCCCTCCAAGCAGATGCCAAATGAAGACGGATGCGCCCTCCCTCTCACAGCAAACACAACCCTCAGCCCGTCTCCTGGAGCCTGAACAAGGCTCATTGTTCTTGTGTGCAATTCCACAGATGCTTATAAACACTTCCATTACTTCCGGAGCTTTATTTATGGCTTTTGTTCAGCCTTTACTCCAAAACGTGCTATTTTAAACACTCCCTGACTAAGATTTATATGGGTTCCTCACACAGTAGCTACCTGCTATGGACAGAGCCAAAATCAATTTATAGGACCTCAAGAGTGTTTGACAACTCATTTTTATTGAGAGGGTTTCTCAGGAAGGGGTGAGGAAATGTGAAGACCCCAGAAACGTTGGCTTCCCAAGAGGCTGGGCCCACTAGGCCTCTCTCTCAGCTCTTCCTTTAAAACAGCCCCAGAAGCAGCTCCTCCTCAGACCACGCAAGGAAATGGGGTACCAGCCTCCTCCGGAGGGGGTTCTGCCCATCAGTGGACTCGGAATGCTCAGGGAAGCACATGCAATTGGACCCAGTGATTTGAGGGGACCCAAGAGTGGAGAAGGGGGTAGAAGAAGCGGGCTGGGGGTCCATTTTAAAATCCCCAACCGAAGACAGCCTCACCCTCATCTTTTCAGGCCTTGTCAAATAAATTAGGAAATATCTTCCTTTGATGATCAATGTATAGAGATGACTTTGAACTCTTAATATCAGGCCTTAGCAAGATAATGTTAGGTTTTATTAAGAATGAAAATAATTTACCAATTTTCTTCCAGCAATTCTCTCTGGACTCCATGAGGAAGCTAATCACTAGATAATTGTTCGATGACTCTTCTGGCCCATTCAAATCTCTCAAATTATCTAGAGAGAAAAAGGCAGAAGTCCCTTAAGGGACCAATTACCAAATAGCTAGGACCTGCAGCTTGGCAAGAAGACGCAGTTCTGGGAAACGCCAGGATACCAAAGAGCCAGGGTTTCCCCCAGCCAGGTTTCCGTTCTCCTTGGGGCTCCATTCCCAACCCTTGGGTGCCAAAAACTCTCTCCATGCATATTGCTCTTCACTCCTCTCCCTCCGCAGGGCTTCCAGGTGCCTCTCCCCTAACCTCTCCCCTAACAGCTCTAGCGGAATCGTTTCTCTGCTCAGAAAACCTCAATGGCTCCCCAGGCATGATCACAATTAGGCCCTTAATTTAGAGAGCTGGTAAAAGCAGTGAGAAAAAAGAAAGAAAACAAAATACTTTGGATTCAGACAGAGCTGGGTGCAAATTCTGGCTCAGATCCTCAGATGCTGTATGATCTTGGGTGATTTACTCAACCCTTCCGTCCCTCGGGTGCCTTATCATTTACAAATGGGGAAAACAAAAGCCCTCCTTCATTGGGTGGTAGTGGAGACAAACAGAAGGATGCTGAGAAGTGTTTAGCACAATGCCCCATGCTTGTTAGCCATGGATGTTAACACACTCCCATCTGTCCAATCCTCGGTGATCTCATCTCATCTCCTGGCTTTACCACCAAGAGGTCAACAGATCCTGAAGTTGCATCTCTAGCTCCAATCCCTCTCCAGAACTCCAGATGCAGAAATCCAGCTGCCCCTTAACATCTCCACATGAATGCCAGCAGGCCGCTTAGGCTCAGCACATTTGAAACAGCTCCTGACCCAACCTGCCCCACCTCGCCTCCCCAAGGCTGAGCCTATGTGTCACCTTTAGTTCCCCGCCAGCTCGCATGCCCCACTCTCAGCCTGTAAAGAAACCTTATGTGTCCAGAATGGAACCACTTCTTGTCACCTCCAGGATACCACTCCAGCCGAGCCTGCCCTCACCCTCCCAGGGAGACTGCAACAGCCTCCTGGCTGGTCTCTCTGCTTCCACTCTTGCCCCACTAATGTCAATTTTTCATACGAAGACAGAACACTTGTAAAAGAAAAAGGTCATAGCACTCCTCTAGAGGTCCTAGGCGGACCTGTTGCCTCCTGCCAGCCTCCACCTCTGCCTCGGCCTCATCCCTCGCCCCACTCTCACCCTCGCTCGCTCTGCTGCAGCCACACAGGCTCCTTGCTGTTCCTTGGCCATGCCTGGCACACTTCTGCACTTGCCATTCCCTCTGCCAGGAATGCCCTCCCCCCTGACACCCCCCTGGTTAACTCCATCCTTCTTGAATTGCCCAGATGTCATCTTCTCAAAGAGTCCTACCCCGCTACCCTCATCAAAATTGCACTTGCCCCCAACCCCACCCCCGCCACACACACACTCCCCTCCCGTTTCCATACCTCTTATCCAGTTCTTCTCATCCTTTCTTCCTCACACTTACTTTCTTCCTAACATACTAAATGCATTTCTTATCTACTATGTTTATTTTATGTCTATTTCCCCCACTAGAATGTCAATTCACAAAGGAGTGATTTTGTTTCTGTTTTGTTCACAGCTGTATTCCAGCCCGTAGTATAGCATCTAGCTATGTCATCACTCAGTAAATATTTGTTGGATGAATGAAGGCTCAGCCATTCACTCACATAGTTATTCACAATTACCCACTGAGCATCTTCAAAGCCCGGTAGGGCCTGACCTTTTCCAGCCACTTTCCTGTGACTTCCCTCCACAGAATCTGCTGTGGGTTGAATTGTGCTACCACGAAAAGATATGCTCAAGTCCTAACCTCCAGCCCCTGCGTGTGTGACCTTGTTTGAAGTAGAGTCTTTGCAGATAAAATCAAGATAATGTGAGGTCTTCCTGACTTAGGGCAGGCCCTAAGGCAACAACTAGTATCCTTATAAGAACAGGGAAATTGAGACACAGACACACAGGGAGAAGGTCACGTGATGAGAGGCTGAGCCTGAAATGCTAGGTCTACAAGTGAAAGAATTCCAAGAATTTCCAAAAGCTTGAAGAGGCAAGGAAGAATCTTCCTTTAGAGGCTTCAGAAGCTGCATGGCCCTAGAGGGCATTTTGATTTCAGACTGAATAATACATTTCTGTTGCTTTTTGCCTAGTTTTTGGTCTTTGTTACAACCCTAAGAGCCTAATTCAGAATCTCTTGTCAAATTGCCAGTATCCTCAATCCATATGCCTATGTTTTGAACGGCTGTTTCCCAGAAGTTTCCCCCATCCTAGCTCCACCTGTGGACATCCCCTGCATCTTCCACAGCCCACGCCCCTCCACTTCCTCAACGAAGTTTCGCATACGATGCGGACATGCATGCCCGCTGACTTTCTCTGTGTCATTCCTTGTGCCATTTTCCCATCCCATTGGGCACTGTCATGGGTTATAATCTGTTCTGTATTCCCTGCTAACTACAAAATCCTCAAAAGCAGGTCCACATTTTGCTCCTCCCAATCTCACCAGCGGGGCTAGTCACACCTCAGCTGGTGCAGAGAGATTTAGAAGGGATCTTGCATGCATCTGTACCAAACTGTAACTTAAAAAGTCAAAAGCAAACCCTAGTTTTGGACAGGTGGCTAATTTGACCCCATGAGACCAGAGTGAAGGTAATGGCATAATTAGCTCCCTTCTGCCTGTCTCACAGACCTGTCAACAACCCTGGAAGAACTGTGGCTGCCCCTCCTGGAGATGTGTCCCCATAATGCAGCCCAAGTGTGGCCTCCCTTCCGCCTGCAGCTGACACACAACATCCCAGCCATCCAGTCCCCACCCTAGAGCCCCAAGCTCCCACGAGCAAGAATCCCATATAGCTCTACATGCATTTGGGAAAAGAAAAATTATACATTCAATACAAAAATAGGAGTCTACATGGCATCAGACACCAGTTCAATGAGTTTTTATCCTTGAATTAGTGAGTTATGATGGTCAATTTCTTGCCCCAAGGAAGGAATGGGACATCCTCACCTCCTTCAGGCATATCACCAGAAACACCTCCCCTAACCTTGCCCTGAGAACTCATCCTGTGAGAAACCAGCTGAAAAACCACCCACTACACCCCAAGTTCCTGTGTCCCCAAACGTTACACCTCCATCTCTCCGTGCCAGGCCATATAGGAATTAACATAGAAACCACATCCCAGTTTCCCACACTAAGTCTGACTCTTCCTGCCCTGGAAGGGAACTGACAGTGTCAAGTTTAGATGAGGAAGTCGATGCCTCTTTTTTTGCATGGGCAGGGAGCAGGAATCGAACCCGGGTCTCTGGCGTGGCAGGGGAGAACTCAGCCTGCTGAACCACCGTGGCCTGCCCTTGATGCCTCTTTTTAATCACATTTCCACTCTTTTGCTCATCTTCCCAAAGGAAAATGCATTGGAAGTCATGGAAAGTTGAAGGAGAGGGACGATGTTAAATTAAACCTCCCATTCCAAGTCACAAGTGATCCCATAGCCCAGAGCAGCAATCCATGTGTTATCTGCTCATAAACATTAATGGGACCAAGTCTCAGGGAAAGCACGAGGAAAGCCAAATGCCAGAGAGCAAAAGCAACACTGTAAAACCTGGGCTGTGATCAGCAGGGGGAAAGGTCAGAGCTCCAGGGACACAGGGTTCAGAATTCTCCCCTTGGACACAGTCCTTGCCAGCTTTGGTTATGAATATGGGTGGGTTTTCTTTTGTTTGGAACTTTATAAATGTTTTTCTTAGGTAGGAAGAAAAG